>JAQJVL010004662.1:0-42455 GCA_035578905.1 Stictocephala bisonia
AAGGCAATTATTTTACTTAGGACAGGCCTAATTGATTATTGTCTAATCGAACAATGAATACCAGACAGTCCCCACAAGCCTTACAATAATAATTCGGTGTTTATTGGATAGACTTGATATAATCTAAGATACAGTAGACTCGCGCGATTTTCCTAGGTTATTGGGTTGATACTGTGTCTACCTCGGATACGGAAACACTATGTTAACACCGAGACCATTGAACATTAACATCGGTTTGACCATTGAAACCTACATAGATAAACCATCTAATAGGAATATTTGTGGCAGTAATTTTGTTAGTTTGTGTGGCCCATAACCACAGCTGGTTTAAATTGCATTACATTTGCATGGGACTACACTAGCGCTCCACAATGGACCTCAAAAACAGCTGATATTTTGAGACTCAAAATTTAACATTGGATGGGAAATCTATATTTGTGTATAAAATCAATGGTTTTACTGAATAAAAACACGTAAGTAACGATTACTTTGGTTATTTTTAAGACTAAAATATTGAAGAACTTGCAGTGTTTGTATCAAATCAAAGAAGTAGCTAACTACTTTACAAGCAGTGTACTTTTTTTGTTACAGTATAAATAGATGCGATATTATTTCAACTCTAACTGATGCATATGAAATTACGTTGAAGAAACTAAACCCAACAAGATGGGCTTCTATACACTAGTCGATTTTAGCTGTTAAACTAAGGTACTCCGATATCATCAAAGCCTTGACAAAAATACACTTGAAAAAAGCCATAAGAAGTGTCAGAAACTAAAAGATTGGTAAAAATGATATACAATTTTTAATGCAATATATTAACTGTTGTGTCAAAGATGAATTTGTACGTTATTAATTTAGAGTGTAGCTGTCTATGCTTTATTAGTTTGATAATTATTTGTCTTTGTTAATTGGTTTTGCTCTTGATTCAGTAAAAATAAAACAATGTCAATTTCTTTCTGATTATATTCTATTTATTTCAGTAGTGTAGTAAATAAAAGAAAAGCCTAACCTTTATGATTTAGAAAAAAATCGCACAGTAGTTTTTAAAGGCCAACTTCACTACTAATTGGCCGTTTATATGGAACAAAACAATTTTGCATTATAATTTTATTCTTGTAAACATTTAGGTCTGAAAATGAAATTGAAACGTGATACTGTATTGACTATTTAAAATTTGTTGGTGTTATTAAGACTAAATTTAATAACATTGTCGAGGGAGCGAGCCACGGACTACATTTTAGCAAGTAAAATACATCTACAGACCCCCACACGAAAGCCCTTTCACTGAGTTGAGGGGGGCAAAATTTGTAGATCCGGCCCTGACCAGTTCTCTTTGTTTCATTTACATATGGCTTTCCAAAATCTTGGATACCTACCGTAAGATGGGCATGAATGCTGATGACGTCGTATTAATATCTATTAACAAGTACATGGAACGATGGAACAGTTGGAAATAGAAGCCACAAAATTACCTCGTTTTCAGAAAGAAAAGAACAAGCAACTAACTATGAGAAGATATAACACTAACGTATTAAAACTGTCTGGCTTGGAAGCAACTGACAGCACAAAGCACCTTGGTAAATTTCATGACGAAAACGTGTTGGACCTATCATATTGACGCTTTGTGCTTGTATCAAAACACCACTGTTTTCCCTAAGATGAACGAACGCAGTTGCAACATAATATTCAACCATGACCGCTTATCATGTGTTATTCGAGAACCACTTACAAGTATATTAGCTTGGGGAGTCAAGAAGAGTTATTTTAAGGAAACTAATGCCAATTTTGCTTTTGAAATGGTAAATTTTGTAGTGTTTTTTAGCATTTATAGAATACATTGCTGTTCAATAATGTTTCAAAATATAATTGTTATCCCATAGTGGGCCATAAAAATGTTAGGTTGACGTGCAGGGACTTGTAAAAACTAGTGCGTAATTATTTTGTTTCAATTGTGATAAACATTATTAAAACTTAAAATAACATTTAAACATTCTTATATTACAATGTGAAATCTTAAATTTAAAAAATAGTGTGATAAAATCTTTGATATATTTTAACAAGCGTCTTTCAAACTACAATGGAGCTTAGACCTTCTATTATACCAAGGTCTATGACTGGATTGCACATAATAACATAGACCTTCTAGAAGGTCTATGATGGTAATGTTTCGTCATTGATTCCTCTATGTTTTCCTTTGTTCTATCTCTAGATACAGTCAAAACGCTCTTGACATGTTTCTGTTCCTCTTCACACCAATCACAATCACACCTCTCAGTCATCTCGGTCGCAAACTGGAATAAACCTCAAATATACTCGTCAGTTTCATCGTTTAGTGTTGTTGGATTGTTTTTGCTCTTAATTGATGTGAGACCATTGTTGCTATACCATCCAATGTAAAGTACATTGTAAATTGATATATTTAATGTTAATCTATAAATTGCTGTGTGTAAAGTGTTAGACTACTAACTTTGGTACGTTGTCAAGGGTGTTTTGTTTATAATGTGCTCTTTTTTAAGTGACGTAATTGAAAAGTGACGGGCTCGTTGCCCTAGTTGCTGGATTTACATGCTAACTACTGGTAATTATTATTATAACTACAAATAGTAATACTTACATTACCTTATTTTTCGTTTTTAAGAAGAAATGTTAACTTTCCCCAGTCTTAATGGGTCTTGATGTACACAACAGTTAAGCTTAGAAAGCAAACTTGCTTATTAAATTTAGCCTTCTAGTAACTACAAGTACCAACATTTGTATATAAGTAACAAAAAGAAACATATAGGCCAGATCACTTGTGAGCTTCAAGATAAAAATTTAACTTAATAGGCCCTTAACTGTGATGTGTGGATTCAAATGTTTCATAGAATCGATTTGTTCGAATCGACTCAGTCGAGTGAAAGATACGTAGCCTACACTTGCCAACTATTTTTAATGTTAATGTATTAGACTAAACAAGATAGGCTACATTCTATATATTTCATTGTGAGTTTGGTCGCCTCAATTAACCCTGGATCGTGAGCAATGGATGAGCCATTGTGTGCTCCCATCTGCTCGGTGGTTTTTTCGGGGATTTGTAAGCCTTTGTTATAAAAATCATAATAAATATTAAATATGCTCTAATTATAAATTGTATCATATTGTTTTACTTCTCAAGAACTGTACATTTACATAATACCATGAAATCTTGCATACAAATTTAGTAAAATAATTATTTTAAAGAAATAATTGAAGAAATTTGAAAAAATTGTACGTAAATTATAACCCTTCTTAGGAGCACTAAAAAAGGTTTGTATATAATTAAGTAGCACCAAACTTACAATTAAGTAGCTTTATTAGTACAATCTATTAGCTACAAGAAAATGTAAAATATATGAAAATATTCCAAAAAGTTTAAAACTCATAACACCATAAGTCAGCTTGCGTAAATTGTGTAGACGGCATTTGAAAAATTGTGCACATTATAATTATAATAAAATAATATTTAAGATTTTTGTAGGTACTAAAACTTGATAAATGACATATATCTGAATAGAAATGTTGACATTTATGAATAGAAATATTGACATATTTCTCAATAGAAATATTGACATTTCTAAATAGAAATACAAGAGAATTGTTAGGTTACAGCCAAAAATAAAGTTTGAACAACAGCTTTTATCAACAGCATAAATTATGCCTTTCCTTGCTGTTGAAAAACACAAACAAGGGTATACTACATCATATTTTGTAAAATACTCAATCCAGCTAAAACATTTCAATTAGTTTTGTTAGATAGAGTATTTCATTCTCTGCAGAATGACATTTAGTATGCCAACCGTCTTCTGGTTATTCTTCAGCAATGTGACAAACATCAGCCATTTCCCCACTCCTAACCTCCGCCAGCCGGGAATTGAGCGGTAGTTTCATGTTGCATGTTTTAATTTTATTGCCTACGCTTATAAAATTGCATACACAATTTATTTATTTATATACACCCTTTATAAAAACCTTACTCAAAAGGTATAAAAGTTATCATCATACATAACTTAATATTCAAGTTAACAATGTATCTTGTAGTAAAAAAGTATATTAATTAGCTAGCATCTAATTTCTTGCGACATAAAGTCATCAATACTATAAAAACATTTCTCCACAAGCCAATAATTTTGTAACTTTTTTTAAAGGACTTCTTTTCTACTTGCTGTTTCAAATTGATAAGAAGTTTATTAAAAAAATTTTGCCAATATATGAGGGCTTGGATTCATATATCTTCAACCTATGACTTTCGGCATAATTTGTTTTCCTTGTATTATATGTACATGGTTCTTCTCAATTTCAATTTTATTATTAAGCCTACAGTACATTATACACTGTAGTATATAAATTGATGGCACTGTAAGAATTCTGTTACTGATAAAAAAGTTTTTACATGATTCAAAAGAACTCAGATTATTTATATACCTAATTGCTCGTTTTTGCATTATAAATTTGTATTCTAATTTTGATAAGATGATGCTCCCCAGAGAATTATTGAATATAAATATATAGTATATGAAAGCATAGTAAAAATTTATTGATATGTGTTTACTGTTTAACTTGGACATTTTTCTTGTTAAATGTATACCGGTTGCTAATTTTAGTGAAAGTTGATTAATATGTTCATTCCAATTAAATTTGTGATCAACAATTACACCAAGAAATTTTACTCTTTCAGTTTGTTTGAGCTGGTCCTCGTCTAATATAACATTAAAATGAAATCTGAAGTATACTTTCTTTGCCAAACCTATATTCATAAACTGTGTTTTGTCTACATTTACTTTCATCCCTAAACTAGTGTAATAATTTAAAACTGAGTTGATTGTTAGAAACGTTTCAATTTCAAGATTGTTAATATTTTTTCCTCTGTTTATTAGTGTAGTGTCATCTACAAAGGCAATAAGTTTCTCTTTAGGAACTTGATCACCTATATCATATACGTAAATTATGAACAGGAGGGGCCCAAGAATGGATCCTTGTGGAACACCCATTTTAATTTCTTTCAAACTAGATTGAACAATTTTATTTTTCTACCATTTCCCCTAATAATTTCAACAAATTGCTGACGATATTTCAAGTAATTTTGAATCCATTCCAAACAATGTTCTTGTATACCGATGTTAAATAGTTTCTCATATAGTATATTAAATTGAACAAGGTCAAAAGCTTTACTGAGATCTATAAAACAACCAGTTATATGTTGTTTTGAGTCCAAGTAATCCAATACTAATTCCAAAAATGTTACAAGTGCCTGTTTAGTGGACTTATTGCGCCAAAATCCATATTGTGAAGAATTAAGTTTATTATTTTTTTTTTCTAGATAATTTGTTAATTGATCATGTACTGCCCTCTCAATTATTTAAAAAAAACTAGGAACATTAGATATTGGTCTATATTTTTCTCTCTTTTGTTCACTACCAGATTTGTGAACTGGAGTGACCTTAGAAATTGTAAGAGGGATTGGAAAAATGTTTTCCAGAAAGGATGAATTAATTATATGTGTCATCGGTTTTGCAATATGTTTAGCACAGTCTTTTACTACTAAAAATGGAATGCCATCATAACCAGATGATTTTTTGTAATTTAATTTATTAATTAAATATTCTAATTGTATCCTGTATCCGCACTTCTCAAAAAGAAGATAAAATTTCAGGACTATTATTTACATAATCATTGGAATCAAAGTACGATACAAATGTGTGTTTTTCTAAGGACTCTGACAAGTTTGTAAAATAATAATTGAAGTTTTCCACAATTTCTTTGGGATTATTTATTTTATTTTTTTCTGCTGTTTTTAATGTAATATTTTTCTTTAATTTGTGTTGCTTTGTCTGATCATTTATTACTTTCCAGATTTCTTAAGTGTTGAAGTTAACTGATTTTATTTTTTCTCTAATGAAGTTATTTTTTTCTTTCTATAGACTTTTCTCATAATTTCTTTTTAAGTGTTTATATTCAGTCCAAAGTTTTGATCTTTTTTAATTTTAAATTGTTGGTATGCAGAATGCAATTTTTCTTTTTCAATTAATAGTTTATGTGTGTACCATAGGTTACATATTGGTTAATTTTACTATAATTCATTATTTTGAAAGGGCAGTATGTATTAAAATGATTTTTAAAAATCTTTAAAAAAATGTTGTATTTTTTGTCAACACTGTTTGCAAGGTAAACGGTGTCCCAATTTTCATTTAATAGTTGGGTTTTTAGTCGCTCTACCGATTGCTTAGTAATGATCCTTCGCTTTTGTGAATTTTTAAATTATAATTTACTGTCAAATTTTAATTTAATCAATATACCATCATGATCAGAGAGTGATGTAACTATCACCTCTGCGTGGCACTCAGTACTGTCTGTCAATACATTATCTATGCAACTTCTACTATTTTGAGTAATACGAGTATACATGTCAATTTTTATGTCCAGGTTGAAGCTGTGTATTGTATCAAAAAAATTTTTGAATCAGAGTCTATCTTGTCTACAAAATGTATATTGTAATCTCCTACCACAACAGTTTTAGATTTTTTCAATATCTTTTGTACAATTATTATGAAGTTCTTAAAAAAAATGATGCATCATATTTGGTGGGCGATAAACAGCTAATAAATTTGTATTAGCACCATTTACATTAAACATCACTCCATAAAACTCACAAACTCCCTCTATGTTATACTTATTAATCATCTTTAAGTAGGTTGGATTTATTGTGCTAGTAATATCGCCCCTCATGTAAATAACAATACCACCTTTTTCTTTATTTGTTCTACAAAAATCAGCTATTAATACATTATTATCAATATTTGTTACAGTTAAGCTACTTTTTTTTGGTGATGCTCAACAAATGCAAGAATGTGTGGTTGAAGCTTAGAATTTACTATATCTAATTGATTCACTTTATTTTCTAACCCTTGTAAATTTTCATAAAATATTTTAAAAAAATAGTCTAATTTAACCTTTTTTTACAAGATTTGACCCTAAAAAAGATTATCATTAGCAATTTGCTTGCAGACTTCATTTTCAAATTGTAATTCTTGTGTTTCACATGACACTTCAATGACCATATTTTCACCAGCACAATCACTGCTGCTACAGGTGGTTCCAGCTGCCAGGACTGAGGCTAGTATGGTATCTTCATTCGTCTCCTTGGGCATGATTATAACTCTCACAACCTTTGTTGTAAAAAATATATATAATGAGCTAGGGGAGCAACCTCTCCCCCCCCCCATAGGCTACTATGAGCCCATAGGTAGAATGGGATTGGAATAAACCAACATACGCTTCTTGGAGACTTTCCAAATCTAATTAAGCACATAGCCGCTTTAATGCAAACATACTCTGCCTTAGTTTCTTTTTAAGACCAACAATATGTTGATCCCAAAAGTATTGGGTCTAGAGTTATGCCCAGAAATTTCGGAAAGTTTAGTGAGGATTCTTCTCACAAATACCAAAGATGAATGTATTAGTTTTATTTAAAACCAATTTGTTCGCTTCCATCCAAATATCAATTAAATTCTGATTCCTTTTCGAAACTTCCAATTCTTGGACTCTATGTGAATATGTCTTTGGTACTAGTGGTGTCGTCAGCCAGGTACTCTTAGATCGTTAACCATTATAAGAAATAGCAACAGCCCAGAACTGAGCCCTGAAGAATCTGCATGTTATATCCAAACAACAGGAGATGTCATTGCCATTGGTGACATATTGTTTTTTGTCATTTAAATATGATCACCAAACAACACTTTTAAATGACGAACGTCAAAACATCCTACACTTGACACTTCCTCTTACTTTTTAGTACTCTAAATTTCTAGTAAGAAGCACATGAGATACAAGGCTTTTTTGAGGTCACAGAATGTAACCGCAGTCTGTTCAAAACCTTCATACATATCTTCTACAAGTTTTATAAGAACATGAGTGGTTGATAACCTCTTTCTAAAGCCATATTGACAATCACTCATTAAATTATTTGACTCAAAAAAGTACATTAGTTGTTTACCAATAACCAATTCAAGAATGTTAGAAAGTCCTGGGACAATAGCAATGGGCCTATAATTGTTCAGGTCATCAATTTTGCCTTTTTATGTACAAGATAAACTTAAGTGATTTTCAAGACATCAGGAAACCTACCCTGATGTGAGCACATATTAATTAATATTGTCAGTGGTGAAATAAGAGAATGAATGGTCTCTTTCAGTAGCTTAAGTTAGAAAACCCATAATGATCTTTAGAAGAAAGTTTTTTACAATTTCAAGCAAAACGTTTTCAGAGACTTTTGCAAATTCTTGAAGATTGAAAGCAAATTCTTGCAAGTTGTCTAGGTTTTATCTCATAGAAATAACAAGGGGTTATTAATTATGAAACCACCATTTAAGAGACTTTGATTTGAGTTTGGGTTTCCTAATACTGTTTTACCAATATGTACAAAAAAAGTATTAAAATCATTAGGCGTGAAGTCTTTATTGTCAGAACTTTTCCTTTTCTTTATCCTATTTTTGTTTAAAATTGTCTATAATTCCTTAGTTTTATTCTGAGATTTTTTTAGATTGTAAACATTAGCTGTTTTTTTTCTTCCTTTACTTTCAATATATAATAGGCTTTTTGCCTTTTGTACATAGCTTTATATATGAGTCAGAGCCTGAGACAGTTTCTGTAGCAGCTTGTTTGTATAAAAGGGTTAGTAGGTTTTTTATTATTTGTAAATCATAAGTATACCAATGTATACTAGTTCTCCCTTGCCAAAAGAAATTGAATGTACTTAAACTACTTTAATTAATTTTGAATATTTTCTTAACAGTAGGTAAATTACAACAATCCTTATGCACAGAGACTGTAAAAGTAGACAAATGTAGATTGAAGAATGTAGATTGTCCAAGATGATCACTTACATGATAGTTAATAACTTCAGACTGAAGATGATCCCCATATGAGGAGAATACATTATCCAAACAGTTGTTTAGGCGAGTAGGCACAGTAATAAAAGTCCATAGATCAAAGAGAGATTGATCAAATGTTCAGCGTTTCTGTCATCAAAAATGAGAGGTTGAAGTCACCACAAAAGATAAAGCCCTTTTTATGTCGGTTAACAAAACAGAATACTTTCTCCATAGTATCTAAAAAATTCTCTCAACACTTCCATTTGGTCAACTTCTATATATGGTCACAACCACTAAGTTTAATTCCAGTAAGTCTACACAAGCTAATTCAGAAATAAGGTCAATAGAAAGAGCATTCAATTCATTATGTACCTAACTTAAATTTACATAAAGGAAGGTGAGAGTAGATAGCAACACCTCCATATAGTCTATCAAATCTGCAGTAAGATGATACAAGGTGGAAGTTGTATATTGAGGACATTTCTACAATTTCCAATGCAGAAAGCTAATGTTCAGTCAAGCACATAACATCTAGGTCAAGATCACAGCACAATTGTTCTATAATTCCAATTTTATTTGACAGACACTGTACATTTTGATGAAAGAAGTTCAACGATTTATTTTCAGAGTTCAATATGGAGTTAATTTTAATTGGTCCTTATCCAAGTTTAGTATTAGTTGAACAAAGTTTATGCTGCAACATGGCCTTATCCAGTGGCGGATCTAGAAAATTATATGGGGGGAGGGGCTAATCGAAATATATGGGGGTCATGGGTACATTATTGGGGAACTCAATATTTTTTTTTTGCCTACATAATTGGCTTTTTTATTGTGGTATTCAAACGTTGTTGACGGTGACGGTCCAAACCCCTTTGGCAAATTTAAATGGACCTCGCAGGATTTGAACCCGTTATCCTCTGCATTGGAAGTTCTAAACACTAAGCTAGCAAGAAGCCTAATTTCATTATCTTTACTCATTCCAGGCCTTGTGAATTCAAAGAAGTCAAGAATTAATTTTGACCTAGACACGGTTGAGTGCAGCTCTGCAGCAAATTTATTTGTACACAATCTAACAGAACTTTAATATTAAATTCATGTTTCATTTTGGAAACATGTTATTCCTGCTAATGCTGGATAGTAACCATTTACTCCTATATTTTTGTATCTAGGTGTATGTTACCTATATGCTAGCCAAAATATTTTCAATATTCTTGTATTTTATGTAATAAACTATAATTCAGTAAACTGCCAAAGACATTAATTTTCAATTTATAGTTTTATGTTGATTTTGATAGTAGGCCCTATATATATATTTTTTTTATTTTCCATAAGTCACAAATCAGTGGTCTTAAAAGACTTTAGACATTTATGAGGTTAAACGCAATTTCTCAGTTATGTTATTTTTATTTATAAAAAAAGGAAAAGTACATAATAATTCAACAACTCAATGTAAGTTAAGACAGTTAAAATTTAATATCAACGTCATACATTTTCATTGATTGCTCAAGCCTGAAAATTTTAGATATAATAGGTGTAGAATATGAAATAACTATTCTATCTTAACTATTTTATTTTAAATGTAAATGTATGAGAAAATATTTTGAAATAATAATAAAGAAGCTGCCTATGTCAGCATGGTCCAAAAGCCAGGAATACAATAAAATATAATAAAAACCTTATCAATTGTAAATATAACAATCATAAGTCCTCTTAAGTTGCCATAATATCATAAAAATTCTTCAGCCAATGTCAATAAGATAAGTCATGAATAGAGACTAACAGGAAAACGTACTATATCATAAAAGTTAAAAAAATACATATTTGATGAATTTCGCAATCAATTTAATATCAAGTGAGTGAAGACGACATCATAGTAAAAACACCAAATGCAAATCATAAATCTAAGTGATAAACTGCATCATTCAATAAATAATAATGAATATGTGATTAGTGTACGATGAGAGTTACAAACCGCTACTACTGCATTAGTACTCTCATTTTTAAAACTGAGCCTTTGAAACACTACCAGCCATTTCCCCAGCCAATGTAAATACATGCCAATTTACATTTTGTGATTAATTAGTTTTACTAACGCTTTTTATAACTTTATATATTAAATAGGCCCTTAAGTATTTCAACATAGTTATGATGTAATAATCCAAACTTGTCTATCTACATTTGTTGTACCTCCTGGGATTTGAATTGTCTACTGTATTTAAGTTAGGAGTGCTAACCAATAAAATAACAACCAGGCCAAAAATATTAAGAAAATAGAATTTTAACTGTTTATTTAAGATTTAAGTACAAACATTATAAATTAGGCCTACAATTTTATAGGTAAAAATCAACCTCCCCCCATTATTTTAAAATTCTTTTATTTTAAAGAGATTTCTGTCATAGAGTGCATATTGCCAATGAACAAGAACAATGTCTTTTCTAGCACTATGTTGAATCCTTTTAAGACTTATTTTAGGTGAGAGGTTGGCCCTTTAGATGTACTGATGCTTACAGTAGTTAAGTTTGAGGATTAGTAAGAGACTTGTTCAAATCTAGTTAGTCTCTTTATATATGGAACCCCAGAATATCAAATTCCTCAATAAATCAAATGTTTGGACCTCCTGAACCCTTATATCATCCCGTTATTTTACCTCTTAGCCTACATATTAAAAAAAAAAATTAATTTATTTCCTTCAAAGAAACATGACAATTGTTACAATAAAGAATGGACATTGAGTTGCCACTGTTGCTAGTAATATGGTGAATAGGAAAAAAATCTTAATTTATTATTAACTAATAATAAAATGAAAATAGAGTAGCTTGTTAGATTTTTAAAATAAATAACCGTTAACAATAGAACATAAGATATTGACACAATCATTACCTGTTAACCTGAAGCACCTGCTTTAAATAACAATTTCTTTATTAGATTAATGTTTTATTTAAAAGAAAACAGTTTTTAAATATTCCAAACATTTTATTCAACTAATTAATAAATTAGTGTTGGAATAGATTTAGGTATACAATTTAATAAACAAAATACTTTTAAAAGAATTATAATGTGGACAAAGCAAGATTAACTATTTAGCTATTTTCATATTAAGTTAAGTTTAAATTAAGCAAATCAATTTATGAATTTAATAATAAATTGTTAGAAAGAGTTTTGCCAAAAAAGTCCAAAAGAAGTAAAGTTTTTATTATTAGGAATGTTATTAATTAATTAATGTTATTAATTAATAAGAAGAAATGTTATTAAAAAGTTTAATCCCCAAATACTGGAAAAAAACACTTGTAAATTGATTTATTCACTTTTGGCTATCATAAGAGACCATTTATAACAAATCTTGCACAATAAAGCATATTTAATGGTGTCTCTCAATTACCTCTTCTAATGTGAAAATATCTTAAAACCTTGAAAATGAACAGGTTTTGGATAGGGAGGCCATCTAAAGATTTGTACACGGTAAAAGAGCTTTACTTATTTCTATATCTAGAGGTGAGAGGGTAGTCAGAAGCTAAAACCTAAAGTTGTAACTGTAACACAACAGACTGACATGAGGTGGAGAGGGTCAGAGTTTAAATTTGAGTGCACTCCAGTGACATTCTAACTTATATATTCTATAGAGACCCATAAGACATTCTTTGGGGTATTTCTTAGTTTAAATGGTGTATATAATTTAGTATAATAAAAAACTGACTTGTTAAAGTTGAACAAAATTTAAGAATAAAATTCATTATTTTATTTTTGTTACTTATTTATTATAGGGCAAACATGGACAATGAGTTTTATATAAATACTTTTAAAATGGTTGAGTTATTAATCCATTCATTCACATATGTCCGTGCAAACATTTATATACATATGCACATACGAGAAGAACCAACCAAAGGAAACAAAAAGCAAATCACTCTCTTTTCACTATTTCATGTGGTTGCATATTACATTACATATATAATTGATTATTTTTATTGAATTGGTTGAATCTATGTAATAAAATGTACATTCAAACATATTTGTCTTTTTAGGTTGTCACAATGCCTCATGAAATAGTATATCCGCAGGGTTGTCGCCCAGTGACAGATGAGCTGGGGTCAGACGAGCTAATTGGTTGAAACTATGTAATAAAATGTACATTCTAACATATTTGTCTTTTTAGGTTGTCACAATGCCTCATGAAATAGTATATCCGCAGGGTTGTCGCCCAGTGACAGATGAGCTGGGGTCAGACGAGCTAATTGGTTGAATCTATGTAATAAAATGTACATTCTAACATATTTGTCTTTTTAGGTTGTCACAATGCCTCATGAAATAGTATATCCGCAGGGTTGTCGCCCAGTGACAGATGAGCTGGGGTCAGACGAGCTAATTCGCCGCTTGAAGGTAAACTAATTATGCCTCATTAAGTTTATAGCCTACTTATTTTGTATGTTTTTAATAAACGTTCAGTGTACAATTACTGTGAGGGATTGACAAATGTTTTTTATATTCATTTTTCCGTGTATTGCATTGATATGTCTTTATATTAAGAATTATCTAAAAATGTTAATTTTATATTCAATGAAAATTGTATGAATTTAGAATCAGAGAAGTATACCTTGGGTTCTTTTGATACTCCATATACAATTATATTTCACAAAATGTGATTGACTTCTTTCAGACGTTGGCACACACCCTCCAAGCGATGGGCCAGGATGAGGGGATGTATCAACAGTTCATCCCTTTGGCTCTGCATTTAGCAGAAGAACATTTTCTTATGCACCCCAGTAGAGACGTTCAGTTATTGATAGCCTGCTGTATCGCAGATGTGCTCAGAGTATATGCACCTGAAGCTCCCTACAAGGACCCTGAACAAGTTAAGGTATTGCATTCAAAATGATTAGCACTATGTTGTTAGTTTATGGGACAGAAATATGATTTGTCAAGTTGTATTCAATACAGTGAGAGCTGTCTGGTTTGACTTCTTATGATATATAAAAGTGTTAAGCAGAAAGCATATTGGCCGTAACTCACTGCTTTATTGTATATTTTACAAAGGTATATATATATATACATAATACATATATCAAAAAACATATATATATATATACCTTTGTAAAATATACAATAAAGCAGTGAGTTACGGCCAATATGCTTTCTGCTTAACAACGATATCGCTGCAACAATGTATATTTTACAAAGGTGTTTTTACATTTAAATAATATTCTGTGGAGTAGACATTGAATATGTCTATAAATATAGTGTTGATTATATTTTTTAATTATTTTGTAATTTCAGTATTTCTCAATAAAGAAGTTGAACAAGAAAAAGGATATATTATGTATATATTGTATCCTTAAATGAAAAAGAAAAATGGACCTCCATTGTAAAATGTTTAAACTTTAAACACAATTTAGAGTTTTATAAAAAGAAAACTCAATTTATTGGAAAGACCTTTCTCCATTGTCTCCCACAAAAGTTCTTAACATAAAAAATTTGAAAATAAAAAAAAAATTGAAAATTTACTTGATAAAACTTTCACCTTATTCCTTTGAGGAATTTTAGGATAGCCAAGTTTTTTTTTTTAAATAAGATGCTTGATAATTTTTCTTTTTTTTTATAAATAAGTAAAATTTATTCTTAAAGATTGGACTACTTCTTGAAAAATTATCTGCCAATATCTTGTTGCTGCCCAGGATTATTGTGATCTGATGCCTTGGTGATTAGAAGTTGTTACTTTTGAATACTGTTACTATTTATTCAGCAATGTAGCAAACAATTTCATGTTTAACAATTAAATACAATAAGTAGTTTGATCAACTTTATGTAAAACTTTGTTAATATTGGGTTATTTATCTTTTCAGACAATCTTCTTGTTTATCATAAAACAGTTGGCAGGACTGAAAGACCCAAAAGACCCAGCATTTAAAAGATATTTTTATTTACTGGAGAACCTGGCCTATGTGAAGTCTTTCAACATGTGTTTTGACTTGGAAGATTGTCAAGAAATATTCTGTAATCTCTTCTCGCTGATGTTCAAGATAGTCAAGTAAGTTGGAATATACATTTATTTGTATGCTATTTGATATTTTTTCAGCCCAACTAATTAATTGTTGTACTTAATTGGTGCCCAGTAAGGTTGTTTGTGCCAAACGCTATCAAATAAATTGCAAACAATCATGGTTCAACCAAGCGAGTTACGCTCTACTTGTAAATGATAGGCAAATAAGTATTTTAATTCTTTACCCTTAAACTTGATACTGTATGATGTTTTTCTAATTTACCAATTAGCCTTTATCCACAGTATGTTCATTACAATATTTTTTTTTCGAAATTTACAGCAGATTTAACATTCTTATATTTAAGGAAGACATCCTATTTAACAGTCTTATATTTAAGGAAGACATCCTATTTAACAGTCTTATATTTAAGGAAGACATCCTATTTAACAGTCTTATATTTAAGGAATACATCCTATTTAACAGTCTTATATTTAAGGAAGACATCCTATTTAACAGTCTTATATTTAAGGAAGACATCCTATTTTCAATGGTTGGAGTGTATTTTTATTTTTCTGGGAAAATAACTAATTGTTAAATTGTAAAAGGCTTTACTACCAGATGTGACCTAAGAAACTATACATGGCCAATGAATTCTACTGCCAATTAATAAAGTGCTGTCAACACTCCACATTTGTTACAATAGCATTGAGTACTATTGTTAAAACAAAGACAATTTGGGACAGTAATAATAATATTGCAATTTACTGTTGAAATACAAGTAAATTATTTGATTTCTGTGTGAGCAAAAAATTATGAAATTAAAAGAAAATACTTTATTTCGAGAATTCGGGGGTAAACAGTCTTCCTATTTTCACTCAACCTCTAAACTATGATTTAATTTGTGAATTACTGTTTATTGTTTTAAATATTGTAATGTAACAAGGTCAAAACAGACAACATTTATAAAATAATACAATTTCTATATTTCTGTTGTTAATAACAAAAAAGTATTTGTATTTTTTAGTAAAATAGTTGGAGTAAGGAAAGTATGACTAATTTTAGTAATTATTCAACGAACACTAATTACTGTTGTTTCAATGTTTAAAAACAATAATTGCTTTTTTCATAGTGATACAACTGTACTTGAAGATATTAGCTTCAATGTAGATGGGTCCATTATAATTACTGAAGGGGCCGGGGGAGTTTGGGGTTAGATGAAGGAATAGATGAGTTTAAATAAAGATAAATGGTAGAAGAATTTTACTTTTCCATTTAACTAAATGTAATAACTAAAAAATTAAATTATACAAGTGACTTGTTGGGGCAAAAACTTCTATATAAATAAAATTTAAATCTTGCTGTTAAGTATTTAATGTATACTATTTAATTATTTAGTTTTGTAAAACTCATCATCATATATATATATATATATATACAGATTAATCAGGTATTATTGTTGTTTTAAAACTTCTCTGTGTGTAATGATTGTCTGTTTCGTTGTTTTGGTCGAGTGTATTTTCAATAAACAATTCAATTTAATTATGACTGGGGATTTTAATCTACTAAATGCAAAGTTGCCAATGTATAAACACTGTTTGTTCAGGTAAATGCCAGCTTCTTAAAGGTTTGGCCTTGTGCCTTGTTAATTAGAGTATAAAATATTAACAGGTGGAATATTTAATTTGTCTTATTGACAGCTGGACTCAATAAAAATCAAAACAAAAGTTAGAAACCCTCTTCACATAAGATTAACATGGGAACTTTGAAGGCCAACGGGGCGGAGCCCTAAAGGCGAATTGCAAAACTTAATTTTCCCCGCCAACTACAATATCAGAGCTTTAAAATGAGCCATTTCCAAAGGCTGTAGGTGGAGTGTAGCCCTTGGAATTTTGACACAGCCGATTTGCCTTACATAATTAAATATTAAATTATTATATGTATTCAAACTATTAACTGTAAATACTCTCATCATTTGATGAGCTTAACTTTCATTGTTAGGTACACTAGTTTATTACATGTTTTATTAAAAAATTACAAGGAATACTGTTTTGATTAGTATTAACACTGGAAAACTAAAGTGTGTATTTTTCTGTTCTTTCTAATAAATTGAGTTAGTTGGCGGAAAATGCATGACTATTTTCATAAATACTAACACTAGGGCTATAGTTCTGAGTCATGTGCATCATTTTCATGATAAAACATGCATTTAATATAATAACATTAAATCCAGGTCAAAAGTGCATGTCAAGTTCATGCCTTAAACATCAGATCTATTATGATGCTAGAATATTTACTATTGTTTTTCTTACAGTGACGAACATTCTGGCAAAGTGAAGAGCTTCATGCTGGATGTGCTGTGCCCTCTCATCACCGAGTCGGACATTGTCAGCAACGAGCTGTTGGACATTATCTTAATGAATATTGTAGAACCCAATAAGTCATCACGTAAAAATGCTTATGTACTTGCCAAAGACCTTGTTGTGAAGTGTAGTGACACATTGGAGCCTTACATTCAAGCTGTAAGTAATAAGTCTATAAGCCAGCCGATATTTTAACACTTAAAACAACTTGAATTCTTATTACAACTTTGGTTTTAAGTGTAAGCTTGGTAATTTTAACCCTAAATTTAAGGGGAATGCGAAAAATTATGGTAGTAAATTATTATAAGTATATTAAGTCGTACTTAGTCAAAAAATTAAAAAATAACTCTCTAAAGCTAACTTGTTTTTTGTTTTATAGAATAAATACTTCAGAATGAAATAAAACGCCCGCATAGCATGAAATGAAAATATGCTTCAATATTGGTCAGTTGTTATCAGTCAGTTGAGCGGAACGGACGCCTTATTGTACAGCTACTGACCTTCGGTCGAGCCGCAACCTGCCTAGCCTTAAGTAATACTGACCTGTAATTTGAAGTTTTTAAGTTTTAAATATTTAAATTTAGTTATTTTTATAGATTATCTTTTTATTACTAGCATTTAGTATGTCGGTAAAGTGTTCCAAGTGTGCAACTGAATTCTCTGGTGGCGATATAGCAAAATGTGTGGAGTGTACAGAATCATTCCACTTTTCTTGTACACGTCTCAGTCTAGCTAAAAATACAACTAAATCTAAATTTAAAAATTGGAAGTGCAACACTTGCCACGCGGAATCTGCATCAATTAACACTTTGAAGCCTGGGCCCTTAATACTCCGTTTGGCATGGAATCCTGGGGGTTTTATGTTCACATTAAAAAAATTGTAAATGCCTTATAAATTTCATAAAAAGGTTATATTATATATCTTTGTAAAAGGGAGAAAATTCTCTTTTCAATGATGGGCAAAACTTTAGGTGTTGTACATTTTTTTATTTTTTACAGAAGCTACAAATAAGTACAAAAATATGTAAAACAAAAAATAGCTACGATAGAACGATTCAATATATCTCGTATAGTATCACTTCTCATAAGATCATCCATTTTAAGCAGATAAATACTATAATAACTAAATAAAAACAATATATACACACATTCCAGTCACTGTACGGTTAGATTGACACAAAACCAACACAACGCAAATACTGACTAATTACTTATTTACATATGTACACAACAATATTTACAAAGAAACTGAACTGAAAACATGATAATAAAATATAAATTCTGTACTTGAATTATAAACACAGAATATTCACTTCTATAACGAACGTGTTGTTTACGACTCAAAGCACCGTGGGTCACTGACCGGCTGACATAAACAATGCTGACATAAACAATACCGCTCGGCGCGCGCTCATTCCCAGTCTCACGTCAGCTGTTACGATAATTATTTATCCAAGACCAGATGTAGATAAAAAAAATCAATAGACCGATAAAATATAATAACAGATAACTAAAAGACATATTCAGATGACCTAAACCCGATTATATGCCGATAATAAAGATATAATGAATTAAATATGGGCGCCCGAGCTATTCTCGGGCGTCGGCGAGTACGCCAGTTTGCGTCGCCCGATCTATCTTCGGGCTTAGGCTTCAAAGTGTTAAGAGCAACGAAGATTCTTCCACTGGTGACATACAATCAATCTTAGAGGCTCTTTCTGCAATGAAGATGGAAATCAGTGTAAGCACAGACAAAAAAGTGAGTGAAGTGACCAAATCCGTTTCGTTACTTATGGACAAATTCAGAATTTTTGAAAAAAAAATACAGTTTGTTGAAGAGAAACAGTTCAAATTGAGTCAGCATTGCGACACACTTGAGCGGGAACGAGATGGTCTGCGGGATGAAGTTGAAGATTTTGACTTCTACTCCGGGACTCTGAACAGCATCCTCGCTCTTCTAATCTTGAGATCCTAGACGTACCGATGACTACTAATGAGAATGTTTTCGTCATACTGCAGAAATTACATCGGTCATCGACATCTAGTATAAAAAGTAGGATGCATCCATCACCCATAGACTACGGCTATACTCAAAGAAACTTACTACACATCCAGCCATTATTGTTTGTTTCTCGAGGAATGAGAGAATCCTGGTTATCTGCTGCTAGAAGTAAGAGGGGTATTAGCTCTACCAACCTTTCTCCATAGCTGCACCAAGTAATATTTTCATCAATGAGCAATTGACTCCCCACAACAAGGAGCTACTGGGTCGAGCTAGAAGACTGATGAAAGAAAAGAAGATCCATCACGCATGTTTTATCAACGGCAAGGTGATCATCAAGCCGACAGCTGAATATTTTTATTTTGAACATTTTTCAGTTGTAACAACTGACCATCGTGGTCAGATAATTCAGTAATCAGTCCAGTTATTGACAGATGGTTTTTAACAATATTTGTAATAAAATTAATGCTATTTGCTGTATCAAATGTAACTCTTGTAGGGAAATCCACTAAATAGTACATATGGTTTCGTTTCAAAACTGCTTTAAGGTTGTCATGACTTTTAGAAGGTTTAAGCTCATCAATATTTATGTCACCAGCAAAAATAATGTTTTTATACTTTTTTCCTAAAGTCCTATGTTGCATTAATAAAAATATATATAGGGTCTTAAGTTAATTCCTGTTAGATAAATTTTCATTTTGTATATATCGTTCATGGGATTTTTCCACTTATAATTTGTTGTCATTGTTCTTAAAGACCTACCATTTTAATAATTTGAATGTCTTTTTTAATCTTACATAGTTTAGTGATAATAAACATGCATTTGTTGATTGACATAGGATTAAGCAATTAAATTTTTATGTTAGTTCTTTTCTTCAGTTATTTTAACAACAAGCTGTTGATTGAACATAATGAATCACGTTATTGAGAAAGCTCTGAAGATTCACTCTGAAGAAAGCTCAATCAACTCTAACCACAGTGCAGAGAGGTGTGCCTCAAGGATCAGTGTTGGGCCCGGTCCTATTCCTGCTGCTAACAAATGACCTACCAGACTGATTTAAAGATGTTTGCCAGACTGTTATGTTTGCAGATGACACCGTCATTACAGTAGCAGAAAAATCAAATAAACAACTTGACATCAATGCCTACATAGCCTTTAATATGACAAAACCATACTGCTACTCAAATGACCTTGTTTTGAATGAGAAAAAGACCCTGCAGGTGATATAACATTCGGAAAAAAGGAAATCGAGGCTGGACTACCGAACTGAAGAAAAAAGAAAACATGAAGTATCTCGGAATAGTGATAGATGAGAACCTGACCTGGTGAACTCATATTGACCAACTTTGTAAAAACTCAGCTCAGGAACATATGTAATCAGACGGACCAAACAAACAAGTGAGATCAAAACATACAAAATTGCATATTTTGCACTTTTTGAATCCCATCTAAGATATGGCCTGGCAATATGGGGTGGAACAACAAGCTCAAATTTGGAAAGAGTGCTTATACAGCAGAAACGAGCGATTAGGAGTCTTGCAGGGTTAAACTACCAAGATAGCTGTCAAGAATCTTTCAAAGAACTAAAAATATTAACTGTAGTGGCACTGTATTTAAAAGAAATCATCTTGTATGCAGTAAGAACCAACCAAGACAGACACAGAGACCTACATCAACATAACACCAGAAACGCAATAGATTTTTCACTCCCAACTCACCATTTTAGTCTTTATGAAAGAAGCCTAGCCACAGAGGAGCTTTGTTCTACAACAACATGCCTGGACATCTCAAGAAAGTATCTGGACAACGACTGAGTAGACAACTAATAGCGTGGCTGGAAGAAAGACCCTTCTGCTCAGTGAAAGAATTCCTGGAGAGAGCCCTTGACTAAATGAAGCTACATAATATGAAGAATTTACAAACACTGACTATTACACTTTTTTTATAACATTAACACTTCTTCTTGACCTTTGTTCTGTTCTCTAAGAACATGTACAATAAAGAATCTGAAGTGTATTTTTATTATTTTATTTTACTTTTTATAATATTTTTACTTCATAATCTATTTCAATATAAAGCAAATTAGTGTTAATAGTATTGTTTTACTGAATGTCCAGTACTTAATTTAGTTATTTTATTTCATTATGGTGTTAGGAATCTGCATAAATGTACATATTTTGTCTTGTAATTAAAGTATGTTTTAGCGGCTTTACGTTGTAAATGGGCAGCTTGGGCTGTCGTGGGCTGATTTAGAATAATGGCGAACGACATTGATAATAACAACACGTTTTCATTTTGTTTAGAGCTTGACACGTTAGACAAATACTCACATCCTTTCATTTCATCGCTAGATTAATAGTTTATATCAATGATCTTTCTATTTCTGGCGATGTGGATGCAGTGGTCTATGCTGATGATACAACTCTTATGATGTCTGACAGAAGTCCCATCACATTGGATTTAAAGATGCAAAATGCTGAAATGATATCCCTTAATTGGTTTGCTACTAATGAATTGCCTTGCAATATTGAAAAAAACCCAACGCATTCTTTTAAGTCTTTCTCAAAACTCAAATGATCAATCAGTAAAATTACTAGGTTTACTGAAAAATAAAAAACTGAACTGGGCAGAGCATATAAATAACATTACACAAAAAATTAGTAGAGTCTCATATTTATTCTGGAAATTAAAAAAATTTGTCTCTTGATTATTTAAGGATGACATATTTTGGTCTCTTCCAATCGCATATAGCATATGGCTTGATTCTCTGGGGCCATTCTCCACACACAAGCAAAATATTACTCACCCAAAAAAAGGTAATTTGAATCATGTGCGGGGTGGCACCAACGGAGCACTGCCGTCCATTGTTCAGGGAAATGAAAATAATGACTATCATAAACCTCTACATATTCCACATTTTAATCTACACCTTTTTAACACTAGACAAGATACACACAAATACAACACCAGAGGAAAGAACATAATTGATGTCCCACAACATAGATTGGCTTTGACAGGTAATTCTCATAACGTAAACACTATTCGTTTTTTTAATAAGCTACCAGATTATTTAGTAAATTTGCCACTCAAACAATTTAAATCTAAATTAAATAGCTGGCTCATTGAAAACCCTTTCTGCAGTATACATGAATTTTTGAACACTCTTTGGATAATCTGTAGCCCTTAATAAATGCTCTCTACAGTAGGATAATTTGTAGTATTTGTTGTTCTTGGGTTTTTTTTTTAATCTATGGAATTATGCTTAGATTTAATCATTTTGTATCATAGAATTGTATACTCATTGATGTTGGCTATTTCATTTAATATGACCAATGGTAATAAAGTTTCTTAATTCTTGATTATGTCAGAGTGTTGGCTGAAGGGTGGAGAGGATGGAGTTTACGTTGAGAGTATTTATGTTATGGTTTCAGAGTATTTGTGTAGTAAGTGTCATGGAATAGTCATCTTAGTTAATAAACGTTTGTCGGTGACAGCTGCACAAGTAACACTTAGAGATGTGTACGAACTCAAGTTAAACTTTGTTCACTCAAACAATACTTATAATTTACTTGCTTTGTACATGACTCATGATAGTGACTCTTATTTATTTACAACAGCACTTGAAAATTACTACAACTGTTGTGACTTGAACAAAACGTGCATACTGATAGACGACATGAATATAGACTTACTACGAGACAATTCAATTACTAGCAACTATTTAAACAGTTTACTGGGAGTGGGACTTGTTCAGCTCATCGACAAATCTACTAGAAGTACAGATTACTGCATGTCTTATCTGGACCATATATTTGTAAGGATTAACAATGTAGAAAGAATACAAACAGCCGTGTTCCAGACTAGCATTACTGACCACTACAGTACAGCACTTATCATTTCCGATAATCTACACACCACTGTTCCTGACATACATGACGATTCTATACGTACGTACACTGATTACAGACTGCTGGCACAAAACTTAGTTAAAATCAACTGGACTTCTGTATTTGACTACACTGATGTTGACCTGTGCTCACTTAGTTTTACAGAACTAGTCAAAACCTCAATCTCTAGGTCTAAAAAACTAAGAATAAATACAACAACGAGATTGAAAAAGCTTAAATCATGGATCACACCTCAACTTATCAGGTTGATTCGTTCAAGAGATAAGATGAGTATAGTACTTAAAAGGCAACCTTTTAATGTACAATTAAGAGATAAATTTCGTAATTTAAGGCAAAATTTGAGTAGATCAATTAAACATGCGAAAACAAAATTATAGATAACGTGTAGTTCAGGCTAATAATAATCCAAAACTATTTTGGAACATTATTAATAAATTAGTGGGAAGGACCAAAAACAAACAGGGTTTTCCCATTAATATGTGTTTGCCTACAGCTTCAAACATAACTCCTACTGTAATCAAGAAATTTGCCAACTACTTTAACTCATTTTTTGCAAATGTGGGACAAAATTTAGCAAATAATATTGACTCTGGAGGGGAACCAGTGGTTAACGACTTCGTATGCGCATTTAACAACTGTAACTTCACTTTAAGAACTGTGACTGAACTTGACATCATACAACATGTGACTGCACTCAGGGGAGGGTCCGCACCTGGTTTCGATGACGTTTCTGCTGACATTCTCAAACAAAATCTGTTCATACTAGCCCATCCTTTACTACATCTAGTTAATTTAAGTATTTTGTCGTCCTTTACTTCATCTAGTTAATTTAAGTATTTTGTCTGGCAAGATTTTTAATAGTTTCAAGTTAGCCAAAGTTTTTCCATTACATAAAGCAAATAATTATACAGATAAAATAACTGCCCCATATCTCTTTTAAGCATCTTCTCTAAAATCTTGGAGCGTATAGTAAAGGAACAACTCATGTCTTACCTATATCAAAATAAAATATTAGCAGAGTGTCAATATGGGTTCAGATGTGATAAAACCATAGATAATGCGTTGTTTGATATTTCCAGAGATTTAAATAGTTCTATTTCTAATGGGAAACATTCAATGCTAATATTTCTAGACTTAGCCAAAGCATTTGACTCAGTTGACAGAAGTAAGTTGTTGACTAAGCTCGAACTTACTGGAATTCGTGGTAACACCCTCGCGTGGTTTCTTAGTTATCTCACTGATAGGCTACAATATGTGTCTTTATGTGGGTTAATAGTGTCCCCATTAATGTAAAATATGGCGTGGTCCAGGGTAGTACTCTTGGCCCGGTATCGTTCTTAATATATGTCAATAATATTAGTAACGTCAATTTAAATGGCAAACTATATTTGTTTGCGGATGACACCCTCATTTTTGTGCAAGGGGATAGTTGGGCAGAAGTTCAAAAGAGTGCTTTGTACAACTTGGGAACTCTGAAAAAATGGTTTGATCAGTACATTTTATCACTTAATATATCAAAAACTAAACTTATGCCTATTTCTTTAAGAACTATTCATAATTAAAATCTTGGAAATCTTGTAATTTATAATTGTGGTGATTTTTTTCAATAAGACATGTTCGTGTGAGTCGATCGAAAAAGTAGTCTTTTATAAATACCTAGGCGTAATATTTGATGCTCGATTGAGTTGGTCTCAGCATGTTGAATTTCTAACAAAGAAAATCCGTAAATACTTCTTTGCTTTTAGACAGATTAGTGAGATCTTAGACAAGACTGAAATCAAATTAGCCTATTATAGTTATATACACTCACTTCTTTCCTTCGGAATTATTGCTTGGGGAGGTGTGAGTTGTTCTGTGTTCCAAACACTATTTATAGCTCAAAAGAGAATTTTAAAAATAGCATTTAACAAAAGTTCTCGCTTTCCTAATGAGGCACTCTTTCAAGAAATTTCAGTTTTAACAATTCGTAAACTCTTCATTAAAACTCTTATAACATACATTTTTTTTAATTTTAATAATTTATTTTCTGATATTTCCCTTTCTTATAACAAAAGATTCGCTCAGCGGATTGGTCTTAGTTCCTTACAGTTGAGATTGCACTATTCAACCACTAATCCTTAATGTATATCAAATATCTTATACAGAAATATTAGCAATTATCATGAAGATTTTAAATTTAAAGATTCTCCTTCATTGTCAATTTTAATGAAAAGAATTAGAGAATGGCTTATTAAGTTAAGCATTGAAAAGGCAGAACACCTTATCTCTGTTGATAATCGGCGGATCTGACCTTTGGACAATACTGATTACTTTGTACAGAACTTCCTACACTCCAGCTTCATTTGTTGCGGCTGCACTGATAGTCTTATTCAGTAACCTCAATTACACTACAACTAAGTTCAAGCCATATGTATTAAAATAATGTTTAGCTTTTTTCTCCTTGATTGTCTGACATGTCAAACTGATGGTTTTTATTATTTATTTTTTTTTATTTCAAATATATTTTCCATTACTAATTAGTATAATTGATTTTTTTTAATTTATTAAAATAATTGCTAGCAAGTTTCTTCAAACATTTGTTAATACTTTTTAACTTTTTTTGTTAATTATTTATGACTAGCAATTATCATGAAGATTTTAAATTTAAAGATTCTCCTTCATTGTCAATTTTAATGAAAAGAATTAGAGAATGGCTAATTAAGTTAAGCATTGAAAAGGCAGAACAGCTTATCTCTGTTGATTATCGGCGGATCTGACCTTTGGACAATACTGATTACTTTGTACAGAACTTCCTACACTCCAGCTTCATTTGTTGCAGCTGCACTGATAGTCTTATTCAGTAACCTCAATTACACTACAACTAAGTTCAAGCCATATGTATTAAAATAATGTTTAGCTTTTTTCTCCTTGATTGTCTGACGTGTCAAACTGATGGTTTTTATTATTTATTTTTTTTTATTTCAAGTATGTTTTCCATTACTAATTAGTACAATTGATTTTTTTAATTTATTAAAATAATTGCTAGCAAGTTTCTTCAAACATTTGTTAATACTTTTTAACTTTTTTTGTTAATTATTTATGACTGATGCACAACTGAGTTAATGCCCATGTAGGCTTATTTCCCAGCACAATATTTCTTTATAACTGTTTTATTTATTTTCTTATATGTAATATATTTATATTATTTTCGTGTATCAAATTGGAAATAAAAACATTCATTTAATAATTCTTTATCCATTACTGTAACAATGTATACAGTTTGAATGGTGTCACAAATATCTATCTATACATAAACTTCCTACAGTACATAAGTTGTACATAGTAATAAATACAACCAAGTTACCTATGCATATATATATATATATATATATATATATATATATATATATATATATGCACAAATATCTATCTATACATAAACTTCCTACAGTACATAAGTTGTACATAGTAATAAATACAACCAAGTTACCTATGCATATATATATATATATATATATATATATATATATATATATATAGGGAATCCATATTATTGTATATTGCGTATGGGGTTTTATCAGCTACCATTTTTTAATTCAAAATATATAAAAGCTGTGTTTTATACTTGGAAAAAACTCCAAAAGTCATTCGATTATAATACAAATTAAAGAAAAAATAAATAAAATAACAAGTGATCTCCTGTCAGAAAGCTAAATCCAATCCATCAAGCCATTTAAGAGATGCCTCACTGATTCTATTTGTGCAGGCAAACCCTTGGTAAAACAGCGCAGGGGGCACTCTAACTATGTGATCCATTGTTTGGATAGACTCCTCGCAATCACATGACCGATCTAGTGTCAATCCCCCAATTTTATTTCCAGTAGTTACATCTGCCCACGTCAATTTGGAACTGGTTCAACAGTGTCCATTCCCTACGAGGGAGGTTCGTCCCGTCTACAGATATTGATGGATTGTTAATAAGGAACTTATTTCATCCATCAAAACTGGTCGATGCTATGGGCCAGATATAATTGGACATTAAATTTGATCTGTTGAACTGGAAAGCGGTACGCAAAGGTGGGTTTCGAGATTTTAAGTGACCGTTCTGACGTGGGAGATAATGAGTAATGGGGAAGTGCAGGACATTCTTTATTTCTGGAGGAGCTACATTGCACAGAACCGGGAGCCTAGGTAGTGATATTGTCATGAGAGTGCCACTAATAGCTCAAATGGCTCTTTTTAAGTTGGACATCAATCACTTCAGTATGTGCACTATTTTGCCTTAGGGATCACTGTATTCAGCAGCTGAAAAAAACCAGTGACAAAGCAGTAGTCCGCAGGACGTGTGCGTTGGCTTCCAAAGTTGTTCCAGCAATATGATGTAGTAGATTATTTGCCCTGGTTTTAATTTTAGCTGCTGTTTTTTGAAGATGACTTTTAAACATCAGAAATTGATCTAACGTTACTCTCAGGTACTGTGGATGATCATTGTGGTGAGAGTTTTATACCATTTAGAAAGATATTTAATTTTTTATTAACTTGTCACTTAGATGGAAGACACATCGGATGGAAGACACACTTAGATGGAAGACACTTAGATCCTAACACATCGGTTTTTGATGGGTTAGGATTCAGATCTGATTCCAAAATGCGTAATAAACATGAAAAAAATGGAGATTGGACAAGTAAAAATAATGGGCTCTATCTAGTAAAGTACCTAGTAATTCATGGTTCTTGAGGAGTTTCTATTGGAATTATAATTTAAAATCGATATAAGAAATCAAACATTCCAATAAATTTTATTCATGAGGCCTTTCGATTACGAAGAAATCATTGTCAGACACTCACATCAACCAATACAAAATTGACAGACCTCACGAATAAACTTTAACATTTTTTGTAACGTTTGATTTTTTTATAATTTTACCTCGTAATTTCTAACAAATTAGCAATAAAAAACTATCTAGTACCAACTTTCATTATTTTTACTTACAATGTTGTATACTTTTGTTCAGTAATTTAGTAGTTATTGTGGGAACAGGCAATATCTAGGCCTGTTCCCAGCTAGAAGACTAATCAGAATTAGATTGGTGATGGCTAACAAGCTGTCATTACGTGTGTCTCTTGTCGCTTTCGGACTATCATCAAAAGAACTTCTTTGGTCTAACAAAATCAATTCATAGTACATCAGAGCTAGTGATTTGATGAAGCATAGCAACATTGACTTTGGTCAAAGCAAATTATAATTTAAATCAATGAATTTGGTGTGATGTTCTTAATTTAATAGCAGAGAGTGGTTTTCACTGACTTGGTGTACAGTATCTGTCACCTTTACAATTTTTTTAAAATTACGATTTGTTATGAAGTAATACGTTAAAAATAATGTACGGGTATGTTCATGTGCCAGCAGCCAAATGTAGTCCTTAGTTATAATTGGTCCGAGGCTGTAAAAATAGGAATGTTACTTGATAACATTGAATAAAATTAATAAAAATTTGCTATTTTTTATTTACTAGGTATTATTTTTGTATCATTATTGTTCAAATTAAAGGTTTTGAAATGAGACTGACTTCTCAAGTATTTAGTCAACTATTGACAATGTCAAGATATTATTTAATACAGTACACACACACATATGCACACACGCACATGATAATTCTTCTTGGAATTGCCTGTGTTTGACACGTTGACAGTGGCGGGATATGAACACAGGCATAGTCACAGTTTTGAGAGTGGAGCAGTTTCCCGGCTAAACGTTGCAAGTACCGTTTTCATGCTTCCTGCACCCCTCTTCAGTTGTTTTATTTCTTGCTCGTAGTCTGAACCTGTACATAAAATGTCGTCTTTAATTAATATTTTTCTATATATACTCCTATGTTATATGTAACAACGAGTATTACAAGAATATATAGAATAAAGATAAAATATGGGAGATCGGCAAAGAACTATTTAAACAACTGGTAATTTAACCCATTTAGTGCCGAAGTTATGTTATCTGGACATCTAAAAAACTATGCAGGATGTGTTAACCGGACATCACAAAAAATTCATTAAAAAATTTACAAATATATTTTTAATGATTTAGAATTATCTTTTTGTCTGTTACATAAAATACCATTGTAAGTATGTTTGTATAATATTTACTTATTTTTTATACAAAAGGTTTCAAAATCTCTCAGAAAACAGCTGTTTTTAATAACATAAAAATTGCCAAACTTATTTATTTGTGAACAAATTATTGTGAAATTTCAGTAGGATGTTAATAACTAAATTGTTATCATAATCATAAAGATGCTCAAAGAAAAAAAGACAGCAAACTTTTTTTATCTAGTAAATTTATTTTTGATAAAAATAGCACACATAGTGTAGTCATACACTTTTTAATATGTTATTTTAATAGACTTTAATCGAGTTGATCGAATACATACTATATGAAATATTACGAAAATACGAATCGTCGATTGGGTATACGCTGGCAATTTACGCATAAATTACATCGTCGACTATGTTGACGCTACGGCACTGAAAGGGTTCAATTAAATTTGTTATATAAATTACAGATATAGGAATTATTTAACGGCACATTGTAAAAATTGATAGAAACCTTCTGGCTTTGGCAGAGAAATACTTAACAGGTTAAATTTGGGTCACTAGGCCTAGAATTTCAGTAGTAATGAAATGAAAGGAAAGGAAAGCAGCATATCTGATAAACTGGTACACTGTAGATAGAGATACAATCGCATCACAAAGAATTGACAGTGAAATATTTCGGGGCCACTGGACCCTTCTTCAGTCACAAAACAACTGGATTCACAGTCACATTTGAGGTAGGTAGGTGTGGTGTTGCCAACTGTAGAGTACTTAAACACTAAAATGTCACTGAAATCAGTTTATCAAGTATGCTGTTTTTCTTTCCTTTTATACTACTGAGAGAAATACTTTAAGAATTCCTTTAGGACCAACACAGATTGGTCCAATGAAATAAATACTGTACCTAGCCTCACAACTAATTAGCCTGACCGTTCCCGCCTCAGTGTGTCCCCTCATATTCTCTCCAGCGTTCTTCCCGGTTACAAATTTCTAAGAAGTAGAACGCCACCGCTCCTGCTTCCCGCGTCAGTGTGCAGCAAGGCTTCAACATAGAGGCAGATTACTGGGCAATGTTTATTCAAAAGAGGGAAAATTACTGTACATAGTGTTAAATTATAATTGCTGTTAATGTCATTGTCTTGTGCTGTTTTCTGTACAGGGTAGTGTGATTTGACATAGCAGTATAAAAAAGATAACTTTAAATTTTTAATGATTCTTTGAATCACATTTTAATTTTTATTATTTTATTAATCAATTAAAATATATTAAAGAAAACATGGATATTTATTGTACAATATGTATTTTATTATTTTTCAGTTTTTTAACCATGTTCTTTTAATGGGAAAAGAAGAGAAGGGGCTGGCCATATGTACTAAAGTGTATGATTTAATATATGAGCTGAACAAGATATGCCCATCAGTACTGCTCTCCGTCCTCCCCCAGCTGGAATGCAAACTTAAGTCCAATCAAGAGACTGAAAGACTTGGCGCAGTAGCTTTACTAGCTCGTATGTTTAGTGAGAAAGATTCTAATTTAGCAAAGCATCATTCCCCTTTATGGAGGGCTTTTCTTGGAAGGTAAGGTCAATAGCAAGTCTACAACCTACAATAAAAAAAATTCTTGTTAGATTTTTGTTAAAAATATCTAAGTAGTTTTCAGTGGATGAGTATTGACTTGAGTATTCAGTGGATCTCTGTTTAAGAATTTATAAAAGCACTTACATAAAAAAATAAAAACCGTTAGAATGATATATATTTATTTGTAAATCTAAAGCAAAATTTACAATAGATCATTGTGAGAACAACATTTTATATTTCTGACAGATGGATATTTCTCAATTAATTAAGAGTTAACAATTTATTGAACAATCATGTAATGACTACAGAGCACGGTTTGAATAATGTACTTTTATATTGTAACTATTAATTTAAATTGTACCTCATGATTTAAATTTTATTAGTTTGTTGACAGCACAGTTGTAAATAAAAATTAATCAGAAAGATATGAACACACAGTAGCATGTCAGATGTGGTCTTTTATCACTAAAGTGTTTACTCTATAAAATAAATAAATCACTTTTAAATAAATAAATTCTCCTACAGCCAATTATGCCAATACAGCCAAACAATTTTAACACTACTATCAAATATTTCTCAATTAGAATTTGTAATTTATTATACAATCGAAGAATATACAAAAATTATACAGAGTTGAATAATGCACTTCTATATTATAATTATTATGTCATTGAATTTGATTTTAGTGGTAGTTTTGCTACACTATAGATTAAAAAACATCATAGATTAAAAAAAAATTAATCAGAAAGATATGAACACACATTAGCATGTCAGATATGGTATTAAATTACTACAGTATTTACTTTTTAAAAATAAATCACTGTATACTAATTAAGTTCAAATGAACCAATCTAAGTTGTCCAGTTCTAAACATGTGAAGAGTAAATGTATATACACATTGTAGTTTCCCTTTGCATTATACATTTGTTAATTGAGCAGCCTCACCTTGAAATTAAGTACTGTCATTTGTAAAGACTAGGTTCTATTTAGATTAAAATTTTGTATTTACCGTAACTTATCAAAAATATCTAAACATTAGGATCAAATCAATAGGAAGTATTTCCACTAATATTCACCATACCATTGAAATGTTGGCATAACAACTAATTGTCTGTCCAAACAAGAGGAGGTTTGTTAATGATACTGATGGGTCATATAGTTGTTCTAAGTAAACAAAGGAGATGATATACGTAAATATCTGAGATACCTAAGTAAAAAGAGGGGCAATTCGTGATGGGTTGATTATGACAAGTTTTTATTAAAAGAAATTATAGAAATTTATTTAACTCATTTGAGGATAGTCCACTTTGATCTGGTGTTTATAAGGCTCTGTAAGTTTTTTACATATTTAAAGTGAATAGTGTATACATAGTTCTGCATTTTAATTTTGAAGATCCAGCAGAAGTAGCTGTATAAAAAGTATATGTTAGTAATAATAATTGCAAGTCATATGTGTGTTGTCATGGTTACAATATTTATTATGTTCAGTGGTTATGTGGCAGAGTCAATAAAAATGGCTTGTTGATGTATTCCTTGGTTTTATTTAAATACTTTTTAAGCAATAGCAAATCAATTTAACAACTTCTTCTCAACAATAGCAAAAGGAACACTTCTAGACCACAATATCAGCCCTAAAACCACCTATCAAACCTATGTAATCATAACTAAAACAACTAACAAATTTCAGCTATAAACCATAACACAAAAAGAAGTCTTAAAAGCCATAGACATGTTAAAACCAAAAACATAATCGGGTATTGATGAAATATCTGCCAAAATCCAAAAATATGTAAAGAAGAATTAACTGTTCCGCTGACAGTCATAGTAAATAAATCGATACAGCAAGGTATTTTCCCAGAACTTAAACTATATAAAGTATATCCTAATACATTTAAGTTTTCTAGGATTATTGTTGCAGGTTAAATTTCCTATAATTTATTGTTACAGGGGCACTAGGCCTAGGATTTCAGTAGTAATGAAAGGAAAGCAGCATACCTGATAAACTTGGTAGACTAGTACACTGTAGATAGACACAATCACATAACAAAGAATTGAATAGTGAACTATTTTGGGATCACTGGCCTCTTCTTCAGTCACTAAATAGCTGGATATACAGTTACACTTGAGGTAGGTGGATGAGGTGTTGCCAACTGTAGAGCACTTAAACAATAAAATGTCACTTCTCCTTCTATTATATGATAAAATGGTGTAATAATATTTATTATTCTGCTGCTTAGGTGGAGGAAGGAGAAACAGGGTTTATCTTATATTTAGATTAGGTGGGTCTCTAGATTTTGTGAACCATTGATGTGCAATTTCCATTCTTCCAAGTTGAGAGCTATTGATCCAACATTCGCTCATCACACTCATTCGAAATCCATTTTCGCCCATATCTTGACGATCGGTGTCTTATGAATAAATAAATTGTAGTTTCTAGGGAGTGATATGATAACTTTAACAGTGAAACATTGATCAAAGTTCTGATTGTGGCTCATGCTATGGGATGAAACAGGTTTTCCAGGGTTATTTATCTTGCACTCGTGTCTATGTCCATTCATACGTTTACAGAGGGTTTCTGTGGTTAGGCCTCTATATTGAAGTGGACAGAAATACATTGGAGTTGATAAATAATGTTACTGGAGTCACAGGTATAATGATCATTAATTTTATATTGAATGGAGGTGGAAGAGCTCATAAATGTAGTGGCTGGTTTATGGATAGTGCATGTTTTACAGCTTTTCTTATTGCATGGAAAAGAGCCTTGAGCTGTAGATGATGGCCTAAGAGGTTTGGTGGGATCAGGTAATTTTGGGTGAACTAAAATCTGTTTTAAATTTTTGGACTGCCTGGAGGTAACAGTAGTAGGTTTGTTTAGAAAGTCGTTTGAATGGGGTGAGGCGGTAAGAATGTTGAAGGCATCTTTAAGAATACTATTTAGCTTTTGTAGGCCATAGTGGTAGGTGGTAACAAGAGGTAGGCTGGGTAGGTTTTTTTCGGACTGATGTTTATTAGGGGTTTGAGCCAATGGAAGAGCTCATAAATGTAGTGGCTGGTTTATGGATAGTGCATGTTTTACAGCTTTTCTTATTGCATGGAAAAGAGCCTTGAGCTGTAGATGATGGCCTAAGAGGTTTGGTGGGTAAGAGGCGGTAAGAATGTTGAAGCCATCTTTAAGAATACTATTTAGCTTTTGTAGGCCATAGTGGTAGGTGGTAACAAGAGGTAGGCTGGGTAGATTTTTTTCGGACTGATGTTTATTAGGGGTTTGAGCCAATCTAATCTGGTTTTCAACAAGGTTTTGAGCATAACCTCTTTTTTCTAAAGCATTGGTTAGATGTCTGTTATATAGTTTTAAATTATCAGGGTTGGAAATTATATGTTTCGCTCTTGTTGCTAAGCTATATGGGATGGAGTGTTTAGTATTGTTAGTGTGGCAACTGTCAAAATGTAGGTACTGAAGTTGATTAGTTGGTTTGATTTGAATGGAGAAAACCTGCATCAAGGTGAATTTTGACATCCAGAAAAACTATTTTGTTTTGAGAAATGTTATAGGTGAAATTGAGAGTGGAAAAGTGTTGTAGGCTCTGTAAGAAATTCTCTAGATTGGCTTTAAAGTCTGTACAGATCATGAAGATGCCATCGATAAAATGTAACCAGGATGTAGGTTGTGATATTTTTTGTTTAAGAAAATGTTCTAGCCTACCCATGAAAAGGTTTGCATAAGATGGTGCCATTTTTGTTTGCATAGTAGTGCCTTTGACTTACCAGAACTCTGAAAATAGTTCTTTTCTAAGATGAATTTGGTTAACTGAAGTAGAAAGGATGTGGCCGGTTCAGAATAAGCTGGTCGTAAGTAGAGGAAGTGTTCTAAGGCGGCTAGGCTGTGGGCATGGGGGATATTTTTGTAAAGTGAGGTGACGTCTATTGTTACAAGAGTGGCCTTGGAAGGTAGAGGTTGAGGTATGTCATTGAGGAGTTTCAGAAAATGATTAGTGTCTCGGACATAAGAGGGTAGCTGGTTTACTATGGGTTGAAGTTTATTGTCCACAAAGGAAGATATGCACTCGGTGACGGAATTGTAACTGGCCACTATAGGCCTACCAGGAGGTGGAAGCGTGCCTTTGTGGATCTTAGGCAGGATATAGAATTGAGGTGGATTAGGGTTCTCGTTGACTAAAAGTAGTTGGGTTGATGTGTTAAGATCCTGGAATCTAGCATGGTTATATAAAAACTGTTTTAATTCCTGGTTGTAATCGTCAGTGCGCTCATGATCCAAAAGTTTGTGGCAGAGTCGAAGAGATGGCGGTAAATTTTTTTATATTATCTATTTTGTTCATTATCACAGTGGTGGAACCCTTGTCAGCTGGAAGAATCATAATCTCAGGATTGGACTTTAAGGACTGGATGGCTTTGTGTTCGGCTATTGAGATATGTGTTTTTGGGAGGCTGGAGGAAAAGTTGAAGTCAGTCACTTTTTGGAGGATAAAGTTGATGTAGAATTCAATGGAGTGGTTGGGAGGTAAAATTGGTGGGTCGCAATTGGAGGGAGGTTTGAAACATGTTAATGAACTGTCTGGGATATTTGCAGGTGTGTCAGAACTGGACTTTCCTTGAAAGAAGTGCTTTAGCCTTAAGTTTCGGCCAAATGACACTATGTCGGAAGCAAGGGCATATTGGTCGACATGTGAAGTAAAAATAAAACTTAAGCCTTTCTATAATACTGATTTTTCATCTGGAGTTAAATCAGTTTCAAACATTATTACACCATTTTATTATATAATAGAAGCAGAAGTGACATTTTATTGTTTAAGTGCTCTACAGTTGGCAACACCTCATCCACCTACCTCAAGTGTGACTGTGTATCCAGTTATTTAGTGACTGAAGAAGAGGCCAGTGGCCATGAAATATTTCACTATTCAATTCTTTGTTATGTGATTGTGTCTATCTACAGTGTACCAGTCTACCAAGTTTATCAGGTATGCTGCTTTCCTTTCCTCTCATTACTACTAGGATTATTGTTACTAATTGAATTCTTCCACAAACAGTTACATATTTTCCCCAAATATCTATACACTAGGGGACACCTCTGCATACTTCGTGTGCCAACTTCCGTTACTTGGCTAATTGAAACAGGGTTAGCTTTCAACAAGCGCTCTAGACCTAAGAACACCCTGTATGGTAGCACTGTTGACTCACCCACCCTGCCATACACGTATAGTAACATTGACAGTGTATAAATATTTGACAGTGCGTGTATTGACCCGCCCGCACACCCATACACGCACACGCATAGTGGTATTGACCCATCTACCTACCCATTAACGTACATTGGTATTGAAATACACGTGTAAGCTGAATACAAGAAAGGTTGTAGAACTGAAACTAAAGTTACCAACCAATCTCCCTTACGTCAACTTCCTTTAAAGTAATAGAGAAAATCATTCTAGAACAGCTCACCAATTGCCTTGACCAGAACAACCTGCTAACTAACAATCAACATAGATTCCGGAAAGGCAAATCAACAGGAACTGCCCTTATACAACTTAACAAACATTTCTGTTGATATTTCTATTAATTGTAAAATGTTCAATTGTTATACTGTGCATAAAGTTTTTGTGTCTCGTAATAGATTTTGGGAATTGTTTCTACTGAAGCACATTTATGCTAAATTACATACTGTGGCTTATGCTAAATCTAATACGTTACACTGATGTCTATGTCCAATAAAGTAATTTGATATGTGAAAATGTATCAACAAAATAAATATCTAGTCTGTATATATTTAATTTTACTTTATTAAATGTCTATACGGGTTTCTAAGAAATTGTAGAAACAAAATTAATAAAATTTAACTTTCTTATAAAATTTGCACACTTTAAACCATAAGTTACAATTTTCTAATACAAGTTAAAAATAAAAGCTGCATTAGACCTTGTGCACCAAAATATAGTCAGGGTTATAATAAACATTTATGATAAAATAATATATTATTTAAATATTTTTGTTTCAGGTTCAATGACATCAGTGTAGCCATCAGGATAAAATGTGTCCAGTATTCCATGCACTTCCTGCTCAACCACCCGGACTTGAGGAGTGATATCACTGAAACACTCAAGTTGAGGCAACACGACTCAGACGAGAGTGTTAGATACGAAGTGGTTATGGCTATCGTCACTACAGCTAAGAAGGACTTTGAGGTTGTGTCAAAAAGTGAAGATCTCTTGGATTTTGTAAAAGAGCGGACACTTGATAAAAAGGTATAGTGAAGGGCCAGTAAATTTGTTGAGCAAAATCAAATAACTTGGAAGTGGACTAACAAACTAATGACCTGCAATCCCATCCTTACATACTAATCATACCAGATAAAAATCAGATTTCTTCGATCCAAAAGTTATTTTGTAGTACTGTAGCTTACCTTCCCCAGATCCAATTATCACTAGTAAATTATTAAAAATTTGTTCAAATAATTAGCACAGTTATATAGTAAACTTAAGATTTAAATTGTGTTGAACTGTAAATAATCAGTCATGTGAGGAAATCTAAAAAAATTGTCATTTGAATAAAAATAATTATAGTTTCTTTCTGTCAAATAATACAAAAATAGGCCTATACTTTACATATCAGTGTATGTATGTAGCGATGGTTTATGCAGTTACCCTCACCTTTGTTTCTCCAACTGCTTCCAAGATTTCTCCAACTGCCGACAATTATTTTGGCATTAGGGATGCAAAATAATAAATCTATTCCTCTTACATATAGTTAAATAATTTACAAAAATGCATATTCTGTTAAATTTGTTAATTTTGCAGTTTAAAATAAGAAGAGAAGCAATGTCTGGTCTAGCTATGATATATAGAAAACACTTGGCCGACTGTGATGTTCCTCAAGCTACGAAAAAGGCTGTTACATGGATCAAGGACAAGATTTTACACGGCTACTATATGGTTGGGATGGAAGACAGGTACCTCCATTGTTGCTTACAGAATATTTGCTCTTTAGTAAATGTGTTATAGAATAATTATAGCTATCATTTCTTTTATCTAGAATTTCTTTTCTTTTCTTGGATTGTCTTTGTGACTGTTATGATTATTTTGGGTTTATCTTCAACAATTAATGCACATCGTTTTCGCTTGTCTGTCATCACTACACAAATACAGATACAGTAACTTGAGCTGAGCAACTCTTACATCACACAGTAGCGCACTAAAACGGTATTCAATAAGTACAGGAAATGACGCTAAAAAATTCTGGATCGGAAGGAAGTGCTGGGATAAGGGGAGCTAGACGGTTCTCACCAGCTGGGGAGAAATTCACTTAAAAGTTCACATAAAAATATTTGTTCCTTATACTGAGTCTGTTAGAGGTACATTTCATTATATAAAGGTTAAATTTGCTATGCAGACAGAGGTTGATATTTAAAAATTTGGTATACAGAGGTAAATTAACCTACCTTTAGGAAGATAGAAAATTTGTTATATTGAGTTACTGAGCATGATTTATTCGTATTATAGAGGTATATTTACTGTTAAGTATTATAGCTAGTTTATGAGAATTTTCAAATATTCGTTAAATTGAGGTTCGTTACAACAAGATTCTACTGTATCTAGTAAGTAAGCCATTGAAAAAATGTAACATTTGAGATGTCCGTTGAAATTAAATGAAATTAAAAATGTAGCATTAAATTCATTTAGTCTATGACTGTATATAAGTATTGCTGCAAAGTAAGTAATTTTGAAACCGATAGTACAAGCCACAACCAGGATTTTGATTACTTTTTCACTGAGAAAATAACCAGATTACTCTTTGGAAACTGCAACAGCTCTCAGATTGGAAGAATAGAAATCGCACATCAGTTGATTGCCAAGTCTTGTACCCCTTAATACCCCAATACAAGGTAAAATCTAGTTCTCCCTTCTCCCCCCTAAACAGTAAAATAAATATAGTATACTTTGTTATATAATAAAAAAAGAGTTGGCAAAACAATCAATTTGCAAGAGAGCTGATCACTTGGCAATATTTAAGAATCTTATGAATTTAAATATCACTCACGTAGTTACACACTACAAACATGTCTTTAAATGTTTATCCATGCTAAATCGTGAACATATTTACTGTAGCTTAATGCTTTTAATGATGATGTAGAATCGCTTATCAATTTTTAATATTTTGATTATTAGTTGAATCATTATGAGTTATGTTGTGATAGGTTTCTTGACTCAGTCATGTACTGAAGTTTTACTTACAATATAACACTGCATGTAACATTAAATATGTTCATTTAATGTTAACAGGCTGCTGGTTGAAAGGCTGTTGAACACTTCATTAGTTCCTTACACACTGCCTCCTGAAGAAAGAATGAAAAAACTGTATCACCTTGTAGGAACAATTGATGACCATGCAACAAAAGCTTTTGTTGAATTACAAAAGAGCCAACTTACGTAAGTTTTTAAATGTGTCTTTACAAAACAGATTGACAGAGTAACATTTATGCTGCACATTTGATGGTTTATGCGTACACCTCCTGAACGTTTACTAATATGTCCTAAACATTCATAACTACTAATTATCTAAAAGGGTTAAAATATTTTTCTTAAAGTTGCTTTTTATGAATAAAAGGTGAATAAAAGTTTTACAAGGGACATCCTCCATCCCAATTTATTTTAAATTTTTATCTTTAAAATTATGTATTACCTAAATAATTTTGTAAATTGTAAGGTAACATTATTAATCTGTCCTCACCATAAACTATTTATTACTTTGACATTGATATTTGAATTATTTTGAACTATATATTAATTTTTATTACAAATTCCTAAAAACCTAAAATGAAATGTAACAAGTAAACAACAGTTTCTTTCACCAAACACAACTAGTAATATTTGGGATGTATGATCAGGTTGGATCTAATAGGACCTATCTAGACTAAAGAATATGTACAACCGGGTGGTTAAATAAAAGAGTGGATTGTATCATCATAACTCGCCAAAAAAATAAAACTCATTTCATTTATTTTGTATTCAATATGGTAAATTAGAGCTGCATATCCTTCTCTACCACATAACCTCATTTTAGCATAGTTATAAACTAATTATATAAATGACTAAAACATAAAAAAAACTTGATATTAATTAAAACTAGTGAGAAAACTATATAATTTTTCAATTGTTTTCGATTTAAATCTTCTTTATTCATTAGTATTTCCAAGAATACATAGAATGGTGTCAATCATTAACCTAGAACAATCAAATAATGAACAATGAAAATAAAATAGTAATTAAAACATATACATGTCTTTGCAACATTATGATTAAAATAGTATACTCTAAAAGTGAAAAATATCAAATTTATAATTTACAATGTTGTTACTGTTATAGATAAATTGATTTGTGTTCCTAAAATTTTTATAAAGATGTTTCTGATTTGATATTTTCAGGTAAAGATTATTCCTGCTTACTGTTTTTTTATAAAAGAGTGCCAATTGATGAGTGAGAATGGTTCATTCGTTGCGCTATCTAGTGTAATAATGATGATTTTTTACGATTAAGTTTCTACTGTCCAATTTTTTACCTAATAAGACAGTACTACTTCGTAAATGTACATTCCATAGACAGTGAGAATCCGTATTTCGGCAAAATTTTCTTCAACTGAATGAAACTTGAGGCTTTAAATTTAATGTGATTCTTATTGCCCTTTTTTGCAATATTAAGATTGATTAAAGATATTTAAGTTGTTGCACCATACAAGGATACATCAAGGTAAATAGTGGAATGTGTACGTGAAATAAACCATTCTTAAAGCGTTTGTCACAAAGATATCTTAATTTACTTATTGCAAATAAACCTTATAATACTTTAAACAACACTTTCATAGCGTGATGATTCCAGTTTAAATTTGAGTCAAATGTTTACCGAAATTTCAAATTTACCAGTATAATTAAAAAGTTTATTTGTCTAATTCATTGTTTGATATGCTATACAATTGGTTTTTTCTAAATTTAAAAGTAAACTATTTTGAGTAAAATACTGATAGAGATGGGTTAAGTTCTCATCCAGCTTACTTCCAGTTTATTCCTAAGATGGAGCATTGATATTTATATTTTTTGTTTAGGTTAAATGGTACTAGGCCAGGAATTAGTATATTAATTAGGAGAGATCAGCAAACTTACCTTAGAAGACAAGTTCACTAACACCACAGTAGTATTAAACAATTACTAAAGAATCTCATGTGCACAAATTTTCAGTGCTACTGGCACTTTCTTCATGTGTCCTTCCCTAGTTGTTTCTTCATTGTTTACTACTACTGTGATGTTTGTGAACTCGTCTTCTAAGATTAGTTTGCTGATGTCCTATCTCTCCTAAAGAATTTTTATTGAAGGAATAAACTAATTTGACTTGATTTTAGAGTTGAATATACTGATATTTATATTTGTATAGTCAGCATACAGACAAATTTTACTACTAAAGTCGTTTACATCTGCCGGTCTCGCTGTGGTACGCACAAATTGGGTTGTTCCGCACTTACAGCGTGATGTGCTGCAAACAACTGAAGTTGTTATTGATTATTTCTTGCCAACAGCATTCTCCTGACATCTGTGGGTAATTTGGTGAACTATTAGACTTGTTGACTATATCAACAGAATGAGTTTTGTTTCATATTTCAGCTGTTTAGTTAGCTGTTGTTGTTTACAAACATTTGGTTGTGTTGTAAATATGGCGTCTTGTAGTAGATATTTATATAATATATAAATATATGATATATAAATATTATCTCATGTTATTAACCCTTCGCACATGGCAAACGAATATATACTCAGCCTGCCAGCCTCTACTTGGCCTCAAACGTGGTAAACGAAGATATCCGAAATAAAATATTTCTGTCGATAGTATAAATAATAGTTCCTGTAACTTCCGCTAGAGTGCAGCATCAACTTAAACATGTCTTTGGCCAACTCACTTAGCCTATCAAAAACGTAAATCGTCTAAGAATGAAAAGTGGCGGAGCAGTCAATTAGAGCGTGCATGGGTGCGGCTCTGTCTCCTGCCTTTGCACATGCGTAAAACGAATATATTCTCCTTCTGTCGCTCCACTCAAGCATATTGTTTTCAACACTTATCGTTCTTTTTCTCTGTTTCCTAGTTTTCAATTATTTTGTTGTAGTTATTATTATATCTAAATGAAAGATACTGTTAAAAGTTTCAACTAAAATGTTGACAATTTTTTATATATATGTAGTTAGCATTATAGTTGAACATCTAAAATAAAATAGCGTTAAAAATTGTAATTGTTACTTTAAATATAAATTTATATTTTTTGTTATGTACCTTTATGTTTCTAAAACTTAAAAAAAATTAATTTCACATTTCATTACAATTATTTTTTTTTTTACATAAATAAGTGTTACTTTAAAATAGGGTAAAATAATTTTTGTGTGCGAAGAGTTAAAATTCACATATTAGTTAATCTGGAGTATAGTGTGATTTAATGAGTTTATATAGTTTTGGAAATGTCTAAGTGACTATTTTTATTAAAGGTATAGTGTGTCTGAGAAAACTCAGCACAGGGGGTCAGACAGACGCCAATAATCCAGCAGTTGAGAGAATAACACGTTAGCTGCCATCTTTAAAATGAGTATTTTTGCTCTAAATTGCCAAAAACTTTATGCAAATATTTAAAA
>JAQJVL010004663.1:0-42463 GCA_035578905.1 Stictocephala bisonia
GAACGTTGGTCGATTCCTCGTTAAAAATTTTTCAACGTCCTTATAGTTGATTGAGACCCATAGTTTCATTAGAGCTCTTACCTTAGTAAACATTACTAATCAGGGTTTTGGGATTTTATCATAAAACTAAAATGACATTTTAGTAAGTTAAAAATCTAAACCTGTAAAATCAGTGCTAAGCCTTCAAAGTCAAATTTATCTGTCCGAAAGATATAAATAAAACCAACAACTAGGAATTTTACTTTTGAGTTACATACAGGGTTGGGCAAAAGTCTGGAATATATTTATTAATTTCAAAAACACTGAATTAAATGTAGTGAAACTTTGCAGTTATGTGCATGTCTATATACCAAATATTTATACATATTCTAATTGTTTTTTACATAGTTAAGTGATGGCCCATGAAGGAAATCTTAAAATTTTAATAGTAAGCCTACTTTAAGTTATACCTCATTTTAAAGAACTTTGTTTGTAAAACACAAGAGTGAAAACCTGAGGTCAAAATGATGAACCAGTCAGAAAATATAGCCTCTTAAAGAATTTATTGGCATATAGCTAACACTGCTGAAGATTAAGGCAAGATAGGTACTATCTATTGCTGCGTAGAGTTATAAATTATCTAACTGAATATGAGAAATTAAATTTCACAAAAATAAGTAACGAATTATTATAATAATTCTTTGTTCGTACATAACGTTTTACCTCTGCCCACACCAATCGATTGCGTTGAAGTAGCACATGTATAGTGGTAGCCTTATTGTGGAATAATTGTTTAAAAAAAGAAGTCTTTTCAACTTTATTCACTTTCTTGCAGTCTTTAGACGTTGAATGGCTGATTACAGAGTTGCTTTCCTTGACATTTTCGTCGTACACCTCACCATGTCTTTCAAGCCATTATTATATAGCTTTTTAGTGTCCGATTTATTTGGAGCTTTATCAACTTGCTCACAATGATACGGAGAGTTATCAGTAGTGGGGAGACAGGCAAGCTGGGCCAATCGATTAAAGTGATTTATAACTTCCGGTGGGCTGTCAAATTTAAAAGGAAAAGACGAGCTAAATGACGTCAGCTGATAACGGGGACAGTGACGTCACTGTGACGGTAACAGTGACGTCATGAGGTTCAAAGTCATACAAAATATGTTTTTAAAAAGATCTTGTACGATTTGCACTCGATTGTAACCATCCGGTTGTTTGTATCCGAGTATTAGGTAAATCGAATAAAAACAACGAATGAATGCAATCGAATGAAAATCGTACAAGATCTGAGTTATTACCGTTTTTGTTTTTCAGTGTTACAAACAATCGTCTTAGCCACACATCATTACCAAACGTCACTGACCCAACATTTCCTTCAAATCATGAAAAATACTGCGATCGAAAGTCATAAATCAAGAGAGCCGGCAGCCCCACTTTCTAACTTTGGTTATTATTCCTGTTGTGTTACAAACATATCTTAAATTATTTACAATATCTAGTAGTAGTTTCTTTACAAGAATGTGTTCTATCATTCAGTTGTCGATTCTCCTTGTTTTGTATCATCATCTTCCTTTCTTCTTCAGTTGTCGATCTTCCTTGTCGGTACATAGTGCAAGTCCAGCAGAGAGTCCATGGTAGTTGTGGTGGTAGTTTCGGTACTTGTTGCAATCACTTCCAAAGATACAGTGTAACCAGTCGATAAAAGATCTTTCAACTCTTTAGTACAAACATGAAGATCTTATGGAGTTGATAAATGAACAGTTTTATAATTAATTTCTTTAATTGTAAGAGACATGATTACTGTTAAAGAGTAGCTAAACCTAATCTTAACCCAACAATGACATCAGAACAGCTTCAACATCAGAAGATGTAGTGCTGCTTACCTCTTGTAAATGAACTGGATTATTAATATTACCATCTAATGCAATTTCAACATTCTGTACATTATGTGATGATATAGAAACTGTATTATCTTGGATAGGAGAGTCCATATGTATCAAGCTCGATTTGCACTGTTCAAGAGCCAGACGTGAAGTAATGTGGCGCTAGAATGTCTGCTAGGTACTCGGAAAATCCCCACTATCATTGCCCCACTATCAGTCCCCCTCCTTTACCAGTACCCTCACCAATGTATTATTACAATCCCGCAAGAGAACCATGGTCTGTGCGTTATTTTGCTCATAGCCGTTGCGCCTGTAAGACCGTATCTCTCTATCCTTAAAACACACATTATGTCGTAGGTTAAAATGTTGTGTAAAAACATTTGGTAAGTTTGAGTATTGTTCATATATAACTTTATTTTACTTTTGAACAATATCTAACTTTTGGTTGCGTTGGTGATACACATGTTGGTACTTTGGCCAAAGTTGTTGTGTTATAAAACATTTTTTTATCTTACTATAGCGAGATAGTAGTCCTCATATTAAATGCACACTACAAATTTGTTGATCTTTAATTGTTGATCTTCCTTGTCGGTACTCATTCCAAGTCCAACCGAGAGTTCTTTGTAGTTGTTGCAAACACTTCCAAAGATACAATGTAAACAGTTGATAAAAGATGTAACATCGTCTCCATAGTACTTGTTGTATTCGTTGCAAGTTGTGAAGTGTTCCCTCGGCTCGGTACACTCACTGTCTAGACATTATTCTAACACCTGGCTATCAGATGTATGGCTGTCTTCTATCCGAGTTTATGAGGGTCGTAAATAATACCGGCAGCGTGCTGTAGGCAAGGTAATAGATAGCGATGCGCTGTAGGCTAATAGAGGTATTGAATAAAACCTGGCCGTTTTTCTTCATATTGAGACAGGGAGAAAAAATGAAAGAATAAAAAAATTTTAATATTTTAAAAAATTTTTATTTTTCCTGATTAATGGTCTCCTACCACTTTCTGCAGGGTTTATATAGGAGCGGTGACCATTGCCTCCTCGTACCCTGCATCACATGTGGTCCTAAGCCCGATGGGATACAGCTGCCGCTTCTCGGTGGGAACTTTATAGTTCCCTCCGATAGTTAGAATTGTGGGCTCGACATCCAATTATTGAAATATTGCCAAATCTTTTTTCTTTCTATCTATTAGTGCATGCTTAATTTGTAGTAGACTTGTTTTTTTTCTTCTCTGCTTATAGTTGCAGTAGACTTAGAGTTTCTTTTTATCTCTCTTGTATTCTGCTTGTAGTAATTTCCTTTATTGGTTCGATGTCCGTGACATACTTACCGGACTTAGAAATATCACGATGCGTATTAGTAGCTAGTTGTGCATGTATAGTTTGCTTCCTTCTTTCATCTATTCTAATTATGGTTTTACTAATTTCATCTATTGTTTTGGTAGCTGGGACCTACTTACAGGACTTAGAAAATTCCTCTTTGCGCATGTTAGTTGCAGTAGACTTAGAGTTTTCTTTCATGTACCTTATTATGTTTGTACTAATTCCTTCTATTGTTTTCGTGGCCGTAACCTTCTTACAGGACTTGGAAAATATCTTGTTGCTTATTCGGAGTTTGGTTTGCATGTTAGTTGCAGTAGACTTAGAGTTTCTTTTTGTCTTTCTTCTGTTTACAGTTAGAATATCATTTAAACTGTGTTTGTAAAGTAATTACAGAGCATTCGATAAATGTCAAGGTGGGGATGGTCTATAAAAGACCTACTCTAGTCGCAACTTCAACTTTTCGCAATGGAAGCTGCAGTTGTACACATAGGTTGCTCCTTCAGAGCTCACTTTGTCAGAAGCGTTTCTGGCTATTCTGTCCTACGAATATCGTGGGTTTAAAGTAAACATACAAATTGAATTGACCCCATTGATTACAGACACTACTTATCCTATCTATATTCAATGGATGTCTCCAACAAGTTTAGAAAAGTATAAATTCATTGGAAGATCAAGCAATGAATTTAGAGTCAAAAGTATAACAGTAAAATTGTGTAACTCTGCGGCTTCTAGTGATTCGAAAACAACCGTAAAATATCAGGGAAATAACATTCCGTGTTATTTTACAAACCTTATATCGTGACCTTGACCCACTAACAGCACTTATAAAATTTAATTCATATATCTATAGAAATTTCTTACTTGCAAAACAACCTTGTTTCCAGTTCCCCTCACACCCCAGCCCACAACATCCCCCAACCACCCGCTATATAAGCAAACTCAATGCAAGCATGGTTCGCAGTCTCGATCGAGCAGCCTAGCTAAATGGTCGGTAGGACAGTCGTTAGTAGAAACTTTAGTAAAGAAATGGTACCATTCCTTACTAAAGATTCTCTTTCTCTAGTGTTATAGTTGTAGCATGATGGTTTAAATGTGCGTATGTGTTTTGCTGCTAGCATTGTAGTTTTTGTTACTTCATATTTGGTGATGGTGAATTGTTACATATACTAATAAATTGTGAATTTTCTTACAGCGTTTTGTGTTATTACTAATAATGAGATCTTTATTTTCTTACATATTTTCCAAACACCTTCCAATACCTCATCCTCAAAGTGGCAGTTCTGTCGCTTATCCTAACCTTCACCTTTTTAACATGTCACCAAATTGGTATTTCACTATAAGTATAAAGAAGACAATTTTTGTGATTGTTTCTGTCTATCCCTCACTCATCCCCATCCTCAACTAAAGGGTTAAAGCCATGCAAACTGTACCCGTTGTCTCTTTGTCCATGCAAAGCGGTTGAAAACCATCGATTACCTATCATATCTCTAATTCTGACTATACCTGATAGAAACAGTCGCTGAGTGGTTGCACATTTGTTTTATTTTACTAATAATTAATAGAAGGTTCTATTATATGGTTTATAACCTAATAATTGGAGCTGTCTTATTAATTACATTTTCTTTTCAAAATTAAATGTCCCTTTAAAACAGAGTGGGGAATAGATCAGTCTTTGGTTCTAATTGAGAATTACTTACTGCTCTATTCCCCATTTTGGTAATATATAAGAGTGACCTTGACCTACTTACAGGACTTGTAAAACATTTGCTCTATGTTGATACGAAACAAATTAGATCATACTTAAAGACACAGGGACGGTTTAGTAATATGTATGAATGATCTTGACCCACATTCATGACTTGCAAAATATTCGCTCAATGTTGATACAAAACCAAATTATACTATCCTTAAACACACAAGTAAAATATTTCGGTTTGTGGTTGTTCATCCACAATCACCTACCACTCTGTTCCCGTTCTGGTAATATTGTAAGATGACCTTGACCCACATTCTAGATACTAAACTATACGTCAAACTATGTACAACCCCCACTGCAACTTTACTCCCACCCCACGGAATTCTCCCTATAAAATCGAAGCGAACCTTTCTCAGCTCGCATTCTGCTCATATCCATATTATGACTTCAAGAAACCACTCCAAAAACCTTCTCTATTCAACTTTTTTAAATTCTACATCTACATCTATTCTATTACAAACCTTGTCAATGGCGATGATTTCTTCTTCTTGTTCACCTTCAACATCTACTACTACTGCTGATTCGAAAACACCAATTTCTTCTGGTTCACCTTCTTCTCTTCAACAACAAGACTCTTCTACAACATGTACTGCTGCTTCTCAAAAACATTTAACATCTACTGCTGCCGATTTGAAAACTACTACATAGAAAACCTCTTCAACCATTTATGCGCCACCTCCTGCTTTAGCCATCAGTATTTCATCATCATTATCATCATCATAATTGTTCATTAGGAATGTCCCTCCTCTTCTTTTACCTCTTTTACCCTCTACCCCATTACGAAACTCACCCATATCTAATAAATGCAACAAACTAATTTCCCGCCGCAGAAAATCTTTCCATCCTCAACAACCATGCTCTTATATATACAAAAAAGGTGCAAAGAAAGGTGAACTGTGTGTTAGGTCTTGTCTTCTGAATAAGGTACTTTGTAGTACTCACCTGAAACCAAAAGACAAGTCTAACAAAACTCACTGTTCAAATCAAACAGTAGAAATATTTTACAACATTCAGGTTAATATGCTTCGAAGATTTAAAAAAAATATTTCTTTAATTAAACACACCAAGGTTCTCTTAAGATATGAAGACAAAAAGTACATTTTAAGATTACCAAAGGCTATGGTCAATCATCAAAATCCATTAGAAAGCGACTTCTTAATCTGATGATGTTGTGGAACTACTGTGTGGAAAACGCTTAAAATTTACATTAAAAGCCTTCTTTTCTAAATTTCACATCTTTTTTTGCGAACTTGTTGATCCCTTTAAAACAGAGGGGGGAATAGATCAGTTTGTGGTTCTAATTGAGAATCACTTACTGATCTATTCCTCGCTTTGGTAATATATATTGGTGAACTTGACGTAGTTGCAGGACTTTGTTAAATTTGAGATTGCTTATAAATGATTTTAAAAGAGGAATATACTTTAGACGATACTGTTTTGTTCTTGCACTCCATTTCCCCTCCATCTTTGTATTGCATTAAAAAGCGATGTTCACAATGGTAGGGACACATGAAATTGATGTGTTCCAATCTTATTTTTTTAAATTTCTTCAGCGTTTTGTTACCTAGTTATAGTACTTAGAGAAACTGTAACTCTGATGATGATGATGAAATTAAACTGTTAAGTGGAAAACCACTAAAATCAAACTGAAAAGAAAAAGAAAATGGTATCGAGCACATATGAAATTGATATTTTCCCACCAATGTGTTCTAAAAATATTTTAAGATAACGTCGATCCACTTTCAAGACTTGAAAAAACTGCAACTCTTAAGAACTAGTATACGTGCTTATTGTTTCAACGTTATCAACCATTTGTGGGGGTGATTTGCATTGGTGTTAGTGGGGGAATCTATATATTCCGGTCGAGACGAATCCACTAACACTACAGCACATTTCAGTCTGCACGCAGTTAGAAATGAATACAACGTGTCTTCTTTGTAATATTTATGTTGGAAGCGATACCAAATTGGTGCATCATTATGAAGAAATTCATAACTTTGACACATCCAAAAATGTGAGGGAGAGAAGAAGAACAAAAAGGTTAAGAGAAGCATATAAAAGATTGGCTGACAACATCCAATTTTTAAATAAAGTAAAAAGACCAAACCTTTTGCATAACACAACTTCAGAGATAAAGTATATACTTTAATATATAAGTTTATACATATATAAATTTACTAGAGTAAATGTTAAAAGACGAATCTGGGGTGTATCCTAAATTGCCACCTGATGATATCTCTTTCTCCCCGTTGTCCCCACAATAGGATTATCGTCGTTTAATTGTCGACAAACTAAAACCTGTCTTGTTTTGCAAACTACTTTATCCTAAAGACAGAGCGGAGAATAGATCAGTCTGTGGTCAAAGTGAGAATCACTTACTGCTCGGTTCCCTATTTTGGTAATAAGTATGAGTGACCTTGACCCATTAATAGGACTTTAAAATTGGACAGAATTATAATAATAATATTGCTGGTAGTTAGTTTTCTTCTATATACAAACAAGCATAGCCCTCCACCCCTGATATGCTCGGGTATATAAGAAGGTATTGCGTGAGCTGCCATCACTCTGTTGCCTACGTTCACCAGAGCTTCAACACACTCCGTATATCTTTCTCTAGCAGAAACCATGTGGCCAAGAGAAAACATTAGTCAAAATTCAACTGATAGTTTTATTAGAAACGTCTTTGAAGTGAGGTTCAATTCGATGAAGGAGCGGTAGATAACTTTGTTTATGAAGACGAAGAAGAGGAATCCTGAAATTGAACAAGTTGAGCTTTTGAGCGATGTCGACTCGGAGGATTTTGCGATATACCAACAGCTGATTGCTACAATGAGTTTCGATGAAGTGGTTAATGTGTTTGGTTTTCAAGAGTTGATAGAATTGTTAAATGTCGAACAAGGAGAAATGCTATTGATTGATGATGACGGAGGATTCATCGATGTCACAACAGTCGGCTGAAACCATGAGTTCTGAAATCATTGAAACTTCAAAAAGTAGTCCAACAGACTTTCGTCTATCAATACGAATATGTACAGCTCGCAGGCGTTTATTTACCTCATCTTCTGACGACGACGATGACGACGATGATGACGATTCAGGATAGAGAAAATAAATATTAAAATTAGGTTGTTTTAAAGACAAAGCGGGGAATAGATCACTCTGTGGTCAAAATGAGAATCACTTACTGCTCTATTCCCTGTTTTAGTAATATGTATGAGTGACCTTGACCTAATTGCAGGACTTTGTTAATTTCGATTAGGTATAGTTGCTTGAAAATTACTTTACTTTTAACCTATACCGTTTCTTACCCCCACCTCATTTTCCCAACAATTTAAAAAGAGGTGTTTTCACCCCAACCACATTTTGGCCTGGTGTAAAATGGAGGTGTATTGGGAGTGTTGATTAATTGTTGACTAATTGTCGTGGAGAAAACACTATCAACCGCTGCAGCATTTGTAATGTGTTATTTTAAGATGTTTTGATTTAAATATTCATCAGGAAATTTATCACAACACAAATAACAAAGAAGTTTCGGCAAATGAAACAGAACTAGAAGAATTAGATGAAATATTATTACACTCCAAAAGAAAGAATAAAAACAAACATCGAATCAAAGTGAAAACCAACTAGAGAGGAGTAGACCTAGCGTCATTCAATATGCACCTGCACCAACTGTCAATGTCACTTTACACGCTCATGCACTACCAGAAAAAGTTGTGACACATTTCAAAATTGACAACACAAAATTAAAACTTGAAGAACTTGTAAATAACGCCAAACCATTAGTGATTAAAACATTGCAAAATGAATTAAGGAGATTGAAATTTATTAAATTTGGTCTATAATTAGATGCCTTATTTGAAAATCTTCAAAATGAAACATCACCAATAGGGTTTTTTCAAAAAACGATACCGTAATGTTTGCCTCAGATATTGAATCAATTGTAAGTGAATGTTTATGACGAGCTCTTAACCAAACTACAAGAACATGAAGGAAGAGGATCAGGATGGAGTTTGTTAGAAATAACAGGGCTCGATGTGAGAGTGCACAAACATGGTTATGGACTTAGAGGAAGTAGCTATATCCAGCTACCCAACAAGATTGCTAAAACCAAATCATGTAATAATGCACAAAATGAAAATGCAGAATGTTTTAAGTTTGCTCTGTTGGCGAATTATTCGAAAGACCTAGTGTAATATGAATAATTTCAATACAGGTACATTACCCGTTTCTATCAAAGATGTATTAAAATTTGAAAAGCAAAACCCAACAGTCTCTGTCAACGTGATTGGTTTCGATTCGTCAAACAATGTGTAACCCTTGCGCATAACAGCAAATGAGTTTAAGGATCACACTGATTTATTATTAATTACTAAAGGAGATATTTCACACTTTGCATTTATAAATAATTTCAATGCACTCGTTTGTAAACAATTATTACACCATAAAGAAGCAAAAACAATATGTAAAAGATGTTTTTGCCATGTAAATAAACCGTTTAATAAGGAGGGAAGAAATTGGCTATTAGAACATCAACGGTTGTGCAGCGGGAATAGTGAAGTTAGAATTCAATTACCGCATGTCAACAGAGCACAAATAAAATTTAAAAAGATCCACCATCAGTACCACATTCCAGTTGTTGTGTACGCTGATGTCGTAACATCGTTAATTCCATTTGAACATGAAGACGATAAAACAGGAAGAACAAAATATCAGCAGCATAAACCAAACAGCTACTACTTGATGATCAAGGCCACGCTTTCTGAAGACCATCTGCGCAGATATGAACTAACATCAATACGAGTAGGGTAGATTTCCTTGGGTTTTTTATAAACGGTTTTGCTCACCTATATGGGTCCTTTGGTTTGGCCCGCTGCCTCGGTGACCTTGCCGGCCGGTCACCTCCGGTTTCGCTCGCCTATATGGGTCCTTTGGCCCGCTCCCTCGCCGGCCTTGCCGGCCGATCGAGAACCTCCAGACAGTCGCCTGCACTTGAGTACATTTGCCGGGGTCCTTTGGTTCGCTGCCTCGGCGCCGACCTTGCCGGCCGTGGACCTTTAGACAGTTGCACATTTCCTTGTATTGCCAGTCATTTTGGTCATGTGCCAGCTGTGGCGTGTGTTCATTGACTGCGTCCATCAAGTAGGCCCTGGGCTGTCGTGGATCAAGCTATGTGCTAAAGATAAAGGAGGAAAAACAAAAAAAGATTTCTATAGTATTATGCATTTATTTCCGCTACAGGAGCTGTTATCAGATTTTGTACAATTTGCTATATGCGATAATTTATGTTCGATGACTGCTGAGTGACGTCAGTTTCGCAATGCGAGCTTCAAACCTGATTCGGTCGGCAGCAATCCATGAAGGAGTTCTGTCCTCTTCTTCGTATATAATATGTACTGCGGTGACTAGAGGATTGGAGAATTTCAAGCACTGCATAATTTGACAAGTTCAATATCGCAGACCTGTTTGGGCTGCTTTAAAAAGGTTTCCTCCGCTTCCTTTTCCGACTTTTGCCGCCTGTACTGAATGTACTTACAGAATGGTGAGTTGAACTCATGATCATGAGCTATGTCCTCATAAGGTTCCCACCTAAATAAAATGACTCCACAGTAAACACACTTTGTGCTGTCCACAGTGTCGGCAATCCTTACAAACCCATGTTCGGCCAACTGTCGAGGAGTGGGCGTCGTATGTTTCCAATCAGTGAATGTCTTTTCACGCACCGACGCCTCAGTCATGTCGATCTTGGACAAGTTTTGCATACACCAAGACGCCATTTAGCTAACATTGGTCTGTGTGCAGTTAAATCCAGAAGCGTAGACGCTATGCCAAAGACACGGAGGGTCTTCTTCTTCTTCACTGTTCTCAGTCGGGATTAGTTTCTCTGGCAAACGTGGACATCCCAATTCCTCCAAACTGAACACAACGCGCCGGTTGTCAAACAGTCGCCCCAATACCTTTGATTTTTCCAGAGTCGACGTGTAAGAGTAGTTCTATGTCAGCACAAGTGCTTTGCAGCGCTTCACCCAGCATCTTGTAGTCAGTGAATCCAGCATCAAAATCCAGCCCGTGATAGTGTTTACTTAGCCACCGGTTACGGCGCACAGTGTCATTCCAGCCTGAAGGAGTGTTTTCTTTTGGTGGTCTAAAGATCCAGTGTTGAACACACATTGTGTCAACGTCCATAATGGAGAGCTCCTTGATTATAGACGTACCGTCCTGGGCGGCAAAAGCGCTAAAGTCAATGAATGCCTTCCTGACCATGATGCTACACTGACTGTAGCGCAACCTCAGCCCACCAATTTATAGCACTAAGCCACGCCCCCCTAAACAAGCTTGCGAACAAGATTTGTAGAGGGATCGTAGGTAAACGATTTATCGTGAATAATTAGACAGTAAGCGCAGGTGTTTTGAGAAAACTGGTTAGCCGCCTCAAAATCAATGCGTATATCAACTGGTGCGGATCTCAGTGTCTCGTTTTGTTTAGAGCAACCAATTACTACAATAGGCGCGATTCTTTTAAACAGTTCTTTGCTCAACAGTGGGCGCGTAATTGTTCCATAATAACTCTCTTGGAAACGAATATACATGTCGTACAAAACTGCGTAATGATTGTTTCCAAAATCTAGTTTTAAATCATCATACGGATATGAGATTGAGTTAAGATGTAATTTTAAATTGGTCAAATCACAATGATCAAAGTGAGCAGCATTCTTTTCCATTTCATTTCTTCGGCCCGTTTGAAAAGCCACGATCACATACCTTGGTTTTTCCAGTTGAGAAGCAGTCTTTACAGCCCACGTTTGCCGTGAAGTATTTGGCAGCGCTGGATACTCGTACAATTCCCATGACCTGTACTCCACAGGTATGCTAGTACCTCGACTCAAATACTTTAGCAGCTGTACACGCTGCTTATCGCTTAAAGTTACGTAAGGCATTCGCCAGTTTAACTTATCCAACTTAACTTTAATGGATTCCACAGTGGCAGTTGGTGAGTCCTTATCCCACATAACAGCATTCTTGTCACCAGAAGACCTAATTAATACCAGCTCATGGCGTGCGTTCACCATAATCTTCTTGTAATCTTCGGCAAAACCAAAAAGTCGGTTAAGAGGTATACAAAAGCTAAAGTTCCCCTTCTTGTCAACATTATCTTCATCAAGTCTGTACAACAGATTAGCAGACGTAGAGGCCCAACATCCGGTACTCTTCAGTTCCAATTCACTCAGTGACGCATACCCCTTTAGTGTAGTAGTAATACCAGGATTCTTCACCCTGTCAATCTCTACACCATTCAATTCATACCACATCTCGTCAAAGAGAAAAGCTATTGCGTTATTGACAAACTTTCTTGCGGCAGTAGCGTTGCCATCGCTTAAAAGTAGCTTACCCTCAACATATAGATAAGAGAGAGATGGTATTACACACAAATCCTGTTGCTGTATTGGTATACGTATTTCATCATTATTGTTCAAAGTCATTGAAGCGTAGGGAAGATGAGTATGCCACTCCATATGTGTGACCGTATCATCAAACGGCACACTCTGCATAATGTCCAACATATCGTTCATTATGTAATGGTAGTATATCCTAGGGATTGCAAGAATCTCCGATTCGTACGTGTTAATCGTTTGACAGATCGATTGTCACTAGTAAACTTATATTTGCGCGCCGCCATTAAATAGGTCGGCTTCCTACTCCAATAAACGAAACCCATTACTGCTTCCTTAAATGTAGCCGTATCGTAATACGTTCTCCACGAAAATTCACCAATTTACCGTCTTGATCGGTAATCCGTAGGGTGACGTTGTCAATATTATGCACGGTGACAGGTACATAAATGACTGGACTCGGGGTTTCTACCAATTTATAGCCAGCCGGCACGGTGGGAAAGAATTGATAAATATCATGGGCCGGCATTCCATTAACATAAGAACCGGTGGCAATATTACATTCAACACGAATCGTGTTGATCCGAAAGATGTCCACCATTCCACTCGTAGCTACCTGACCGGGTTTAATAACCTCTTTCTTAAACCCCAGCAACCCACCAATTGAGTTCTCCTTTGTAAAGTCCACTAAAACCGAGGACTTGATGCTCGTTTGGAGAGTGCTGTTGCTCACGGTTATTCGTACGACAGGTCTGTTGGGTAATTTACTCAGTTCAGCCTGTATATAGGCAGAAATCTGATCAACACTATACGTACCCTCTGGTATAGAAAGCGACCCACCATCGGCACCATAGTGAAGTAGATTGTTTGTACTGTCCACATTAGGTATTGAGTTGTAAGTCTCAAGACTAAGTAGACCCACTTCCCAAACGTCGTCATCATTCAAATGTATGGGTGGAAAAAATTCCGACCCAAGCTCCGACTTTGTTCCGCTGAAAGTAAGCGTCAGAGACATGACTGAGTAAAACACTCGCAAACATGGGTTAATAAGCAATTTATTAGGTCAGTAAAAATGCTAAACATAGGTGTCCACAAATCGTGCTCTCTGTGTGTACAGACTGGTAGCCAGTACGATTGTAAGATATGAAGTTGCCCTTTAGGTAGCGTTGCACTTCTACTGGAGGCTGTAGATCTCCGTAACTATCAAAGTAATCAACTCGATTAACCTTTTTCTTGAAACAGACCCAGTGGGTGCCAGCACCACTGCTGCTGTCGAGATTCATAATGGTAGACTCATTTTTCCAAGGTCGTAATGGCAAAGCATCCCGCACAAAAACTCCTCTAAAATTAGGAATTGCAAAGAGCTGAGCGTAGAACGTCAAATCCTTGTCGTACAACGCGCGGTCGGGCAACAACTTTAATAGTTTTTTCGCACCGCTGAGTAGGGTGTCATGTAGAGACCAAGACCCTTTCGGTATGGTTGTAAGTAGAGTCCTCTACCTCGTCGTAAAGCAATCGCTTCCATAGTCTCATTGTGACGTTGATGCTCTGCCAGCCTTTTTGAAGCATCTTTAATTTCAGCAATGGTCTTGGCCACTCCAGCTGCACCTCCTGCTAAACTGCCAATAGCACTAAGGCCAGCAAATATCGGCAGTAACGGTAGAACCCCTCCACTTTTCGGCAACGCCAAGACACGTTCTTTTTTCATCCTCCTAAAGTTGTTGTTGCCACCACCATGTTTCTTCTTTAGCCGCGCAATAGCATTCAAGGCTATCTGCGCTGTACGTTTCAACGTCTTACTGCTGTTGTCCTTTCTACTAATTCCAGAACCACGTATGGCCGCCCTGGCGTGGCTGACTATCTTTCCAAAAGTCAAGCCCTTCGGTTTCCTTCTCCTTATACCACTACCCATCGCTGTTTTTGCCTTCATAGCATTTGTTACAAACCAAGCTGCTGCCTTTTCCCCAAACGGTACGTCTTTCGTCTTGTAACGGCTCCAAGCCTTATCTGCCAATACGCGATCCGCCTTGTGTCGTGACTCCAAGTCCTTGTGTCGACTGTAAGCGATGTCGTGTTCTTTGCACGCCTCGTCTAGTGGGTTAATACCTCGGTCACCTCTTGCTAAACGCTCCTGGAGCCTTGTGCCTGGACCACAAAAGTTATAACCGCTTAAATTCAGTTCAAAAGGAAGCCTGTCGATTATGCTATTAATCAGCCCTCTGCCTCCGTAGCGCGGTTTTCTCATAATGAAACAACTTCCACACGACTAGCTCTTTATATAGGAGTTGCATCAATCTTTGCAAATCAGTGTAACGATGAAATTCAAAAAGCAAAGTACTAATAAACACCGATGTGCTGGACGCTTTACTAAAAACGTCCACCTTGTCCTCCAAACATGGGCCACTGTTGCCAGCAAGCATTCGTTGCGTCATATGCGGTCCATCTAACTGTGGCAAGACTAATTTAATGTACAGACTAATTGTTGACCCCTTGGGTCTTAAGTTTGCCAACCTGTATGTGTATAGCAAATCATTACAACAGCCGAAATATCAACTGTTGGCACAAATGTTCAAACTAATACCGGAAATTGGTTACTTTACATACAGCGACAGTAAAGACATGCTTGACACTTCGCGCTCAAATTCTGTAATTATATTTGATGATGTAGCTAGCGATGGAAGTCAAGAGCAAATGAAACGTTTCTTTAGCATGGGTTGACATATGAACACGGATTCTTTTTACCTTACTCAAACGTATGCACGCCTACCCAAACACCTATTGCGAGACAATGTAAACCTCATTATGCTGTTCAAACAGGACGAACTGAACTTCAAACACGTATACAGCGATCATGTAAATGGTGACATGACCTTTGATCAGTTTAAAGAACTATGCAAAGAGTGCTGGGAACGCAAATCCCCCTACGGATTTGTCACCATCAACAAGGACTGTGAAAAGAATAATGGCCGCTACAGATGCGGTCTAGACACGTTCATTAGCGATATATAAAGGACCTAAGAGCGCGTGCTTGTCTCATTTTAGCACAATGAACAGACGTGTCGAAGAACTTAATCGAGAGCGAAAAGTAAAGGAGGAACTTATAAAAATGACTAGTGCGGTACGAAAGAAATATAAAGATCTGTTGCGCAGCACTGACGATATGACACGGTATTTTGAAGAAAATGCCAAGCCGATTGTACTGCCGCTACAGAAAACTGTACAGGAAGCATTACAAAACGTCCCACCACCACCGCCGTTTAGTGTAAAAAAGGAGATAAAAAAGGAAGCAAAGATCGAAGAGGAAGAAGAAGAAGAAGAGGATGGGGAAGATTTAAACAAAACTATGGATACATCGACGCAGACGGATGTGGATGTAATACCTATTGTACGGGCATACTTGAAAAAACTATCTGATCCAAAAGAACGTACCCAGCTCGATAGTACGTATGGTGTAAGAGCAGATGGTAGGGGAGGAACTGTAATTGGCAATTCCAAGATTGCTTTTGAAAAGTTACAAGTCATTGTGCGGAACCGCAAGTACAAAGCTACAATCGGCTTGTTGGAACTGTTGTTTAAACAAAAGCCAAACAAGGATCTACTTGACGTAGACGATTTGAATGCATACAGAGAAATCCTAAAGCTAACAAACGCGCATCGGCAAATGTATTCTGCCGAAAAGCCAGTAAACCGCAATAAAGGTAAAATGTACCTGTCTGTAATATCTGTCCTATTTCCTACGCGTCAAAAGACAGAGGAAAAAGTACAGGAGGAGGAGGAGGAGGGGGAAGCAAAAGGTTCACTTGGTAAAGGTATTGTACAGTTTAATGTAAACAAACTGGTAAACAGACTTAGCCTACTCATAATGTCACAAAAAGCCGGCCACACCGCTCATAACGAGGAAATTGAACATATAGTAAACTCGTTGCGTTTAGATAGAATAATTGAATAACTTAAAGTGTCAGAAAATGGAAGTTGCTCGAAGAGGCATTATCAACGAGTTGCACAAGCCGGCCAGAAAACATTTTACCAGACGTAAAGTTTACGTCAAGGGTATTGATGATTTGTGGCAGGCGGACTTGTGTCAAATGGATCTTTATGCACGCTTTAACAAAGGTAACAAGTACATATTGACTGTGATTGATGTATTGTCTAAGTATGCTTGGGCAGTACCGGTCCGTGACAAGAAAGGAAGCAGCGTAACAGCCGCAATGCGTACAGTTTTGAAACAAAGCCACCCTCGGGTGCCGGCCAATTTACAATGTGACAATGGTACAGAGTTTTACAACAAAGAGTTTCGCAACTTGATGAACGATCATAGTATAAACCTATATAGCACGTTTACACACTTGAAGGCATCTGTAGTGGAACGTTTTAACAGAACCTTAAAGTCATGGCTTTGGAAGGAGTTTAGCTTACAGGGGAATTACAAGTGGCTAGCACTACTGCCACAACTTCTAAAACTATACAACGCGAGAGTCCACAGGTCTACTGGAATGCGACCTAAAGACGTGACAGCAAAACATGAAAAACTCTTAAAAAATAAACTAAACCCTCGATCTGTTCCCCATAAAATGAAGTTTAAAATCAATGATACTGTAAGAGTATCAAAGTACAAGACACTGTTTAATAAGGGATACACGCCATCTTGGAGTACAGAACTCTTTACCATTTATCGAGTGAAACCCACTAAGCCTCCAGTCTACTATTTGCGTGACTTAAAAGGTGATGATATTAAAGGAGCTTTTTACGAGGCAGAGTTGCAGAAAACAAACTATCCAGACACATATTTAGTGGAAAAAATTCTCAAAAGAAAAGGGAAAAAATGTACGTTAAGTGGCTTGGTATGAACAGCCGCAGTTGGATATAATGCAACGTAGGCTAGTAATATATTCAGTCTATATTCTGCAATGAAACAGCATTATCTGATCGACAAGTTTGGACGTTCAATGTCCATTATTTACAAGGAGGAGGAGGAGGGGGTGGAGGAGCCAAGTGGAGTACGTACAGTCAGTACCCAGACTGTGGACAGAGGTTACTTGGAAAAACTGTACGTAAGTCGTAGCGAACTATCAGATAAACTTGTGCAGTTAGAACAGCTTTTACGTACACTTGTCAAGACTATTACAGACGCGATTGGAAACGAGAATTTAAAATTGAATTTAAGAAGAGTGCTTGAAGAAGAGATTCTCAAACAAGATCAAACTATAAAATAACGGTCTCTCACTGACCATTGTCACTTTCATGCGAGCATTAATAGACAAATTTGGCCACCCGCTTAAGCAGCCAAAGGAGGAGGAGTTATGGGCCGAAGATGGCGATAGATTACTAAATACAGGTTATGTAAAACAATTTTACGTTAGCAAAACAGATTTGGCTGATCAGTTACTTTGGTTAGAAGTACGTTTACGTGAGCTTGTAAAACGTTTAGCGCAAGAAATAGATTTAGAGGAATATCTGCAGCAGCTCATACCAAGGCTGTCTGGTGACGTCATTTAGGGCGTGGTTAACCTGCTGGAACATGTCTGCAGCAGCTCAAGGTCGTCTGGTCGGCAGCCTTGGCCGTGAGGTGGGGGATGGGGGATCTAGCGTCAGTCATGGATCCGACACCACGCACACTGCCTGCAGCACGCAAAGATTTGAACAAAGTAGTGAAACAATGTCGCAAAAGTAAGGCAGTCGAACTACCATCATCATCGGTTATGGATGTGGAAATGTTATTAGCAACGCTTACCGATGACAACGCTCAACCTGCACCACCACCACTGCCTCCTCAAGTGAACTACAACACCTACAAGCACCAAACTCCGCCGCCACCGCAGTCAAAACCATGGGAACCACGTCTACTCTTACGTCAAGCCTACAAGGTAGCAGCAGAAGCTTTCGCAGTGGTCGGGCTTGAGAGTGCTGGAGACTACAATCCCTCTATCTACCTCGTAAATGGACAACAACACGCCAACCTGACCTTTGAAGACCTGATTGGACTACGCAGTAGTGCTGTACTGAACGCAGTGGACCGCTTCTTTGATGAAGGTGTACGATTCTATCCACTCTATTTGAACGGTATATGTCTGGAGCCGGCGGCCACAACAGACACGAGTCTGGTAGTTCGCAACTTTAGACAAACCATCACTGAGCCTCCAACGCCTTTGATGTCAGCCAATCCACAGCCAATTCCGTTTACCTCCGCTGGATGGTCGGCTCTCAAACGACTGTTCCCCTGCATTGAAACTTACCACACTGTGTGCGCTGAGTGGGTGCCTACAGTTCAACGCCTAGTACATCGCTACGGATGTTACTTCACCAGCAGGTACAAACCACTACTACTACACAGCAGAAGTAGTGGTACTCTCAGTTCAGAGGTGATACAGCAAGTAACCAACGACCTGCCTACATTTTTACACGAACTTGACGAGACACGTCTGAGGGTGGCTTCAACAAAGGAATTCGACTACGATGACAACTACTGGTCACCGTCTACTCCAATGTCACTGTGGGTTGACTCCGAGATCCGGCGCTACTGTGTATCCAATCTAATTGATATTGTGCTTAATAATCTAAAGTACTGTGCCAAATGATGCAGTAAAGATGTATACATCTCTTATGTGAACATTTGTGTTACTTGTAGTGTTTTTTCTTTTTATAATAAAAGTATATGTTAACCTCTATTGTGTTTTTTTCATTAACCTATGGGAGGCATTTGGGGGCAGTAGAATAAGCATAGAGTAGATTTATTATAATATTTTGTTATATTTTAGCAAGAATATATATACAGTACAGACTGAACTTTTAACATTGAACTATAACTTGACATATTTGTTATAAGGCTAACGTAATAGTTAAATCAACATATAGGAGTAATTACGAGTAACTTACTTTAGTGCAATGGATGAATTTGATATACAATACAAACTACTGACAAGAAAGCAGAGGAATGCATTAACTAGACAACCAGGCAGATGTTTATCATAATGTGTATAAAACAGTTTTTTTTTTTCAGACAAAGGTAAGTGGATTAAATGCTATAAGACGTTCATGCCTCAATAGCTGGACTAAGTTAAAAGGCTAACGGTTAAATCAACATATGAGAGTTATTTAAAGTGACTCACTTTTAGAATTTAGTACAATACATAAATTTGGTATACAATATAAACTACTGACAAGAAAGAAAAAAGGAATGTGCTAACTAGACAATCTGGCAGATGTTTATCATAACGTATATACAACAGATTTTTTACAGACAAAGGTAAGTGGATTAAAAGCTATAAGGCGTTCATGCCTCAATTGCTAGACTAAGTTAAAAGGCTAACGGTTAAATCAACATGTGAGAGTGATTTAAAGTGACTTACTTTTTAAAAGTGTAAAATTAGTACATGAACGTAAATTAATCTATAATGGTCTACTGACATAAAGAAGAAGTGCTAGCATACTACATAGGCAGGTGCTTGTCACGACATATATACAACGTCTTTTACAAACACATCAAGAACAAGGGTAAGTGGATAAGACGTTCATGCCTCAATTGCTAGACAAAGTGAAAAGGCTAACGGTTAAATTAACATGTAATTATGATCTAAAGTAACTTACTTTTTAAAAGTGTAATATTAGTACATGAACGAAAACTAATCTATAATGGTCTACTGGCATAAAGAAGAAGAACGCGCTAACTAAACAAACTACATATAGGCAAGTACTTGTCATGACATATATACAAAGTTTTTTACAAACACATCAAGAACAAAGGTAAGTGGATAAGACGTTTATGCCTCAATTGCTAGACAAAGTTAAAAAAAGGCTAACGGTTAAATTAACAATTATGATCTAATTATGATCTAAAAGTGACTTACATTTTAAAAGTGTAAAATTAATACATGAATGAAAAATTAATCTATAATGATCTACTGACATAAAGAAGAATGTGCTAGCAAACTACATAGGCAGGTACTTTTTACAAACACATCAAGAACAATGGTAAGTGGATTAAATGCTATGAGACGTGCATGTCTCAATTTAAAGTTAGATGCTAACGTGGTAGTTAAACCACTGTGTTAACGTAATATGATTAGAATTTGAAAACAATGGTGTGTGTTGACAGTTTTAGTGTACGTATGCGTCAAAAATCTCTCTGCTGTCATAGTAATTGGTGTCGCTTCCATAGTCATTATCTTCGTCTGTGTCGTCCATGTCATGCATGTGTGTGTTAGTGCAACATTTGTCATAGTCATAAAGTTCAAATAATGGAGTCAACACACACCAATCGCACCAGCCTTTTTTAGAACGTAAGGTCCATCGTATCAACCTCCTGGCATTGTTAGTAACGTGATGTCTAATAACATTGTGAAAAGTCCAGTTTTTACTTGTCCAATAGGCTTCATAGTCTATGTCGAGCCAACTTTCGTTACTTGGTGAGCAACAATTTAAAAAGCAACTGCGACACAACAACAGTGGATTGCAGTTGCCAATTCTAAACTCGTAGTAGTCAAAGTAAATGTGTGCTGAGTATTCTCTATAGGGGCTTGGCCAATAGTCTGGATGATGAATGTTGAGTGGATGGTTAGTAATCATTACAAACTCCTCTTTGTAAAGTAGACTCAGTTCGTGGTAACGGTACTCGTATGTATATGGATCGTCAGGCAGTACAGTCTCTTTCATCCATTTTCTTTTTAACCTTTGCCTGAGAGGTTGTTGTATAGAAAATGGCAAGTCATTAAATGTGTTTGGTACGTCAAGTGACGTGTCAAATGTGTTGCACGTCTCTGTTAGTGCCAAGTCAAACAGTGATTGTGGTTGTCTAATCATGATTGTCAACAATGGTGTCCTCCCCACCAATTTTGTAGTGTCGATAAGGTAGCGTACGTATACCACATTCCAAAATATGCCGTTTGTCGTCTTCTGAAGACAAAGACTTTTTCACCACGGTAGTAGATACTATGCTTGCTGATTTGCTGCGTATAACGTTAAAGTGGGCTTTTTCACTAGCTTTGTGTGAAAATAGTATGTCTTTGTAGTGGCAGAAACGAATGTTTTTGTCCACATAGCTGCCTTTTATGCCTTTAGCCCTCATTTTCCCTGTTTCGTCTGACGAGCCAAAGCGATATGCATACATTTTTGGTCTGAGACCCACAAATTCATAAATAATGCGACCGCCACACTCATCTTTGAACGTACCAAGCTTCCCTTTGTTTGTATCGTCCCTTAAGGGGTGACCATCAGCGTACACTGATCTGTCAAGATACTGAGCTAAGGTGGGTTCCTTGAGTAGTGTATAAATGTCGCGTTGTGTTGTGACGTAATAAATGAGTCCATCGGTGTCCATGTAAGCCAGCTCTAACTTACTGTCAGGGGCTTTAAAATGCTCTTGCATTACCATGTAGTGCAAGTTGTTCATGTGTACCTTGGATTTATCAAGGACCGTCAAACCCACGTAAATTGGTTTGTCAAGTTTGACATTTAACCTTCTCATTTGTACGGCCACAACATTTTCCGAAATTATTCTATGTTCAACAAAGTTGGTTTGACGAACAAGCTTTTAAAACTGCCTGTCAGTGGTTACAAGGCGAATGTCTACTCTATTGCGGACATTTTCCATGGTTTTTCCATAGCATGCATTGTTCATTAGCTTGTAAAACCTTTTTGCAAACACAGTACTCGCATTGGCTCTTTGAACAGCGTTATAGTCTATAAACTTTTTCATCCATGGTGACTGTGAAAAGCGAAGTGCTCGATGCACTTTAGTCACCTTTAGACCAAGTTTTACGGCCTGTTGAAACACTGTATAGTGTGCAACATACCGCTTCTTGTCAAAAAGGGTGGCTAGGAACTTTTTATTTTTGCCACCAGGTGGTATCATGAGTTCAGGCATTAAAGGCAGATCTTGTAATTCGTCGTGCACCGATGCCGGAACTTCAACGTCACAATCTATAATGAAACCGTATGGTGAATCATCTGGCAATGACGACCAGTCGGGCATCGACTCCATCCATTTAAAGTCACCAAACGGAAGTAATGACGTCATTATATGACCGTATAAGTTTACACAATCCAGGTAAAGTAGGTGGCTGGACTGTACGTCGGGTCTATAGTCGTGTTTTAACAACGTATTGTTTGCTTTAGCGTAGCGTAATTTACACTGAACTAATTTGCCTCTAATGGCAGACTCGATCATAAGCATTTGATCGGAGTCTGTAATAAGTTCTAGTGACATTTTTGTCATGCGTAACATAGCACTGAACGCTAAGCCCGGAGATGTGTAGTGGTGACAGCAGTCTATTTTATAAGACTGTAGACAGGCGTTACGGAATGAAACTAATGCGTCCATTAGTAGGCATACATCAAGTTTCAAATAGAAGTCATGATAGTCACCAAATGTTTTCATTTGAAGACCGTTCCAAACCGATAACGCCATTTTATAGTCTAATTCACTTATGTGCTCATCATTTAATCTGTTGTAGAACGCATTACGGGCAGGGAGTTAAGGTTCGTCAAAAACCGCGGAAGATGTTACATAGTCGTATGGGTAGGAACCTTTTTGTTTGATTAAGTGTTGTTGTTTGGCTGGAACCAGTTTTAAGCTTTCTATTAACTCTTCCACAGCCAGTCCGTTAGCCAAGGTCGCCAGGCTTTCTGCCATTAAGCGGTAACTGTCTAAAAACCGTATCCAGATGCGACCTACTCGAACAGAAATTGAAATGTATTTTTCACTATTCGACGGAAGCACTTTCACCTCACCGTGTTTTAGGACGTTTAAGTTTTTAATTATAAACGCCTGATCATAATTGCTGAAATTACGAAAATAGACCGGTATAAAATTTGGCACTTGACAGCGTAAATTACACCAATTGCATAACGTGTGTCTATATTTGCCGGTGATGTGACAATGGTCCAGGGCTTTTCCACCGTACTCTTCAGATGTCTCATTAAATGAGCGATCACAAAGGTCACAGCTAGTTGTAAGCGTGTGACGTTCGGTCTCATCCTCAGTCATTGTGACTGGAAGGTTACGTGTGTACAAAAGTTCGACACGCTGTGCCAAGTCTTGCATGTGCAAAAGAAAGTCTTGACCCGCATTATCTGAGCGTATTAAATGAGGCGACGTTGATATACCGACCTCATTTAATATGACCTCGGGCAGTGTCGATTTTACTAGTGTACAAAATCTGTTTGGTTCATGTACCTGGTACGCGTTATCTGTGCTGGCTGTAGATTGTAAGGTGGCCTCAAAGTCGGCGCTTACAATAATGGGAACGGGAATTTGTGTCTCATAATTAGTGAAAATGAGTTGATTGTCGTTTTCTTGTGGAAGTAAAACATTGCAAGGTTTGTGTTGTCCACAAAATGACGTGTGTTTGGACAACCATGTTTTATGGTCGGGCTTACACTTTCGTTTTTCCCGATAGGTGAAACAGCGTTTGCAAACAACTATATTGTTTGTCCCCTTGGCTATTTGGGGTTTGATGAGTTTGGCAAAGTCCGTGATGAGCATGTGGCATCACGGTATCCCACATAATGGGATATCTTGCTATTTTTTACCCACAACAGGTCGGTATGGTCATCTAGTTCCTTATCTGCTATTCGATATGGCGCAATCTGATATTTTGTACCCACTTCAAACACGTTTATACTGCAGCCAGGGTTACGTCGCTCAAAGAGTCCTATCTGTGATGGCATAGTAGGAAAGTTTATACCGTCAAAGTTGTACTTGTTTTCTATGTCGGTAAATGAGTTTTCGTCCAGTTTTTCACGGTCGTAGTCAATGTTTTGTGGAAGGGATTTAGCTAATAAACAATACATGAAACATTTTTTGTCTGTATTTTGTACGTTAATAATCGCTTTTCTAGATTTTAGTTTTTTTGGCAGTTCAATACCGTTGCCAGGAGGTTTTACGTGGCTAAATCTACTTACACGTAAAGTAATAGATGTAGGCACTGCAAGGGTCCATCCGCTGCCCTTCAACTCCGCCTCTGTGGACTCTTGAAGTAGCTTCTGGATGTCACCTTGCAGCGTCTCTTCTAGGCCTTCAATGGAGTGGATGGTCTTGGTGGCGGTCTTGAAGTTGAAAAGGTCGCGGTAGTCTTCAGGGTGGTCGTACAGGCATTCGGTCACTACGTTGTACTTGAGGGATGTACCATGCGAGGAGCTCTCGTTTGTTAGTATTTCCATCAGTAATGGCGTGGCAACATTTAGGAAGGACGCCAAGTCCTTGTAGTGGCTGCCAGTGTTACTGATGGTGTAGTCCCTCGCACTGGATAAAAACCTCTTAGTAGTGTAGTGAAGAGTCGGGGGTTGGTTTGATGATGATGTTGCCGCCACAGCTTCGGCAATAGCCTTGGCAGAAGCTTTCGGCTTTTTAGGCTGTCTAGTCATCAATGGCGATGCGGCTCTTTTGCTTGCCACCGCTGATGGTCGGTCAAGGTGTTGCTGGCGGCTGGCAGCCTCCGCTGGTGGTCGGTGTTGAAGCCGGCTGGCGCTTGAAATGATCTGTACAGCCATGCAGACAAGTGCGTGCCGGGATCTAGCCTCCTCTGTGAGAAAGTGTGCTTCTCGACATGTCTCGCAGAGAAGATAGTGGTGCCGCCCTGTAGAAGTACTCGCTACGGCCGGATCGGGTCTGGCAGATGGTTGACCAAATTGGCTGGCGATGATCTGTACAGCCATGCAGACAAGTGCGTGCCGGGATCTGGCCTCCTCTGAGACAAAAAAGGCCTCACGGCAAGTCTCACAACGTAGGAAGTTTTCCATGGTGCTGGGGACGTGTGTGTCTGTGACAGCTCTGTGGTCCTGCTATTATACGATTCAAAAGGGAGTGGGGTAATGGGTGTTTCCTGTTCTTGGGACTTAGAAAATTTTCAGCAGAAGCAGTATTTTGCGGAAGGAAACGGTGGACCTTGCAGCAACCTGGGCCTAGGTAGGGTGGTACTATAAGTAGGGGAGCTTCTGATAGTCTGTTCACCAGTCGCCGATCTGCACTCTACTGAAATGGTAAGTGTTGGATCGCTTTTACCACTGGTAGAACCTAGGCTTTTTGTCTCTCTACTTTGTGTCATAATATGTTGGTTTTTTTAGGATGTTGTTGGCATTTTGTGTGTGTCTTGTGTTATACATTATGCTGTTGTGTTCTTTTTCTTTTATTTATAGTATTAAGTTTGCTTGCTTTGTTGTGTGGTAAGGTTTACGGTTAATTTATGTTTATATTTAGTGTATAAGTTATTTGTAGTTATGACGTCTTGTGGATTTGTAGTTTACGTCATTGTTTAACGCTACTTATGGTACTGTTGCATGAGATTTATTGTGCTGGCGTTGTTAGCTTTATTACGGCTTATGCCTTAACGCTACTTGTTGCATAAAAATACTGTAACATAGCTTTTATTGTGCTGACGTTACACATTATCTAGCTTTAACACTACTTATGGTCTGGTTGCATAGTGGTAGCATGGCCTAAAGGTTTATTGTGCTAGCGTTGTACATTGTTAGCTTTATTACAACTTGTAACTTAACACTACTTGTTGCATAGAAATACTGTAACATAGCTTTTTTTTTATTGTGCTAGCGTTACACATTATCTAGCTTTAACACTACTTATTATCTAGTTGCATAGTGGTAGCATGGCTTAAAGGTTTATTTTGCCTGCTTTGCACATTGTATTATGTAGCGTAGTTGCTTTTTTAACGGGATTTAATGGCTTTATTGTTAGATTTTTTTAGGTGTTTCTTTGTTTGCTATGTCACACTTTTTTGTTCACTCTAGTTTTTTTTTAGCTTTATTACAGCTTATGCCTTAACACTACTTGTTGCATGGAGTAGCATGGCTTTTATTGTGCTGATGTTATCTAGCTTTAACACTACTTATTGTCTAGTTGCATAGTGGTAGAATAACTTTATTATGCTAGCTTTGCACATTATGCAGCGTTATTGTAGTTGCTTTTTTACAGGATTTATTGTTAGATTTTTTTAGGTGTTCCTTTGTTTGCTATGTCACACCTTTTTGTTTACTCTAGTTGTGTTAAGGATGCTTGTTGACAGTACTCACTTTTTACATTATCACTATTTGCTATGTAGCTAGGAATTGACGTGTCTTTTTTTACGTCTAGGGTTTTTCTAAACGTAAAGTAAAAACAATAACAGGCATCTTTGTACTTTTTTATTTATTTTTAAATATACGTTCGGATAATGACCGTCAGTCATTAACCGAATGGATTTTCCTCGTCTCCGCTATCGGTTGATGAGGATCGTCTCCGCTGATCATCAACCGGTTGGCGGGTGTAGGGGCTTCTCCTCCTCCTCCTATGCGATATCCTTGGAGGTTGGAGCTGCGGTTCCGTTAGGCGTAGGTGGACGGGTCCGAATGCTTGAGCCATGTACTCCGCTGTAACATAAGAAGAGAAACATTGTTGTTATTTGGCGATGTAATGCTTATTATATATACGTTGTAGGTTTGGAGATTTTTTTTTAAGGTGTAATTTGGATTTGCAGCTTAACTTATTTTTTGTGTAGACGAATTTATCTAATTGTAAGTGGCTTTGGATGTTGATGAATGTATTTGTGTGTGTCTTACAAGCGTTGGTTTAACATGGGTTACTAGAGAACATTAGCTTGTAACTTTTTTGCGTCTTACGAGCATTGGTTTAGGTTACTTAAGAAAACATTTCTTACATTGTAAGTTTGATGTAGAAATTTTTAGGGTATAACTTGGATTTGCTGCTTGCCTTGTTTTTATGTAGACATATTTATCTAATTGTAAGTGGCTTTCTACAGACTTTGGATGTTGATACATGTGTTTGGTTTAATTGAAAGCGTTAATTTAGCATGGGTTACTAAAGAACATTAGCTTGTAACTTTTTGCGTCTTACGAGCATTAGGTTACTTGAATACGTTTCTTGCATTGTAGGTTAGAGGTTGATACATTTCATACATTGTGAGTTTGATATAGGGGTTTTTTTAAGGTATGACTTGGATTTGCTGCTTAACTTATGTAGACATATTTATCTAATTGTATGTGGCTTTCTACGGACTTTGTTGATGAATGTGTTTGTGCGTCTTGCAAGCGTTGATTTAACGTGAGTTACTAAGGGGTATTAGCTTGTAACTTTTTTGCGTCTTACGAGCACTAGGTTACTTAAAGACGTTTCTTACATTGTGGGTTAGAGGTTAAAACATTTCGTACATTGTAGGTTTGATATAAAGGTTTTTAGGGTATAACTTGAATTTGCTGCTTAACTTATGTAGATATATTTATCTGATTGTAAGTGGCTTTCTACATACTTTGAATGTTGATGAATGTATTTGTGCGTCTTACAAGCGTTGGTTTAACATGGGTTACTAAAAAACATTAGCTTTTAACTTTTTTGCGTCTTGCGAGCATTAGGTTACTTAAAACATTTCTTAGATTGTAGGTTTGGTATAGAGATTTTTGAGGTGTAACTCGGGTTTGCTGTTTAGCTTATTTAGACATATTTGTCTGGTTGTAAGGGGATTTCTACAGACTTTGGATGTTGACGAATGTGTTTTATTGCGTCTTACTGGCGTTGGTTTAACATAAGTTACTAAAGAACATTAGCTTGTACTTTTTATCTGTCGATACTTGGTTTTTAGAGCTTGTTGATGCTAATTGTACTGTTACCAATGTAAACTAGAATGTGTATTACTTGCTAACGACGTAATGGTTCTATTTTTGTTTGTTACAGAACACAATGAGCTTGTCATCAAAGCTAAACAGTTTGGTGGTGCAAAGCCAGCCTCCCAAAATCGACATGAAGTCATCAACAAATGAGGCGGGATACAGGATCGTCCACGCGAAGCGTGTGAATACACGCTTCGGAATGTCGATCCTTTTGGAGGTGACCATGCCGGAGAGGGACGGCAGGGTTGTTTTCCTGCCGAAGCGATTTTCGACGTCCCTCACGGACAACGATTTGCACGAAATGAATAGTGATGGAAACTTTAGGGTTAAGTGTACTGGTTCAACGGGCACTAGCCCAAATGTTTTGATATTTAAGTAGTTGAATTAAAGAAAGTTTTAGTACATTTTATATTGTTGTTGTACTTACCCACTGTGTTGGACCGATGATGGTCGTCCATTCCTATGATGAGCGTAGGAGTAATATCTTGCAGCTGCCGAAGAAGCAGTTGAGTTTCCTCGTTGCTGCGGGGCGCAAACGTAACTGTAACTTGGGCCAACATGTTTAAAGCAAATTTTCTTTTGCGTCCGTATTTAACTGCTTCCCAAGGTAGTAAGTCTTGGAAGGTAAGACCAGGTAGTACACTTTCGCTTCTTAAGGTCGATGCAGGAGGCTGCTTGTTTGGCGGTCGATGCGTCGGCAAAAGGTCGAGTGCAAGCGACTGGTTGGTCCACTTTCGGCAGGGCCGTGAGTCGGCAAGATCAAGTTTAGCTGTCTGGAGGGAGACGGCCGGCAAGGTCGCCGCCGAGGCAGCCAACCAAAGTGGCAATACCGCACAAGGAAATGTGCAGCTGTCTGGAGGTAGCCGGTCGGCAAGGTCACCGAGGCAGCGGGCCAAACCAAAGGACCCATATAGGTGAGCGAAACCGGAGGTGACCGGCCGGCAAGGTCACCGAGGCAGCGGGCCAAACCAAAGGACCCATATAGGCGAGCAAAACCGTTTATAAAAAACCCAAGGAAATCTACCCTACTACTAATACGGAAGATTTTTCGTGGTGAAGAAGCAGCTAAATACTTTGTTAATGATCTGTATGATGTTGCTGGAAAAGTGGAAAAAAATGTACAACAGTATGAGAGTGATGTTGTTGATGACAAGAGTAGAACAACAACAACATGATTCGTCAACAGAGTGTTATTTGTGTAAGAACATGTTTACATAGGATATTATTAAAGTTCGAGACCACTATCATCTTACAGGAGCATACAGAGGTGCAGCCTGTAACTCTTGTAACTTAAACTACAAAATTCCACGTTTTATACATGTAGTTCTACATAACCTAAGTGGTTTTGATTCACATTTTATAATCCCAGGATTAGGAAGAGATGATGGAGCCACAGATAATCTGGCTACGACGACGGAGAAATTTATAAGTTTCTCAATGAAAATTGGTAAAATAAAGCTTATATTTTTGAATTCATTTAGATTTATGCCATCCAGCCTTATGAAGAAGATCTCATAGAAACAAGAAAGTTGTGTTTGACAGTAAAGTAGAGTTGGTTCTTCGTAAAGGAGTCTTCCCCTACGATTACATAGACGGTTTACACAGATTTGATGAAACATCGATTCCTACACAGGAAACATTCAAAAGTGCGCTCAACGATTTCAACATTTCAACAGAAGATTATCAACATGCGCTTCGTGTGTGGAACGAAATGGTAATGAAGACGTTAGGAGAATACTTGGATTCTTATACGAATGTGGATGTGACTTTACTTTGTGATGTTATGGAAGAATTCCGTATTGCTTGTTTTTCTGCATATGGTTTGGACCCTTTATATTCTTTTACTTCTCCCGGTTTAGCTTGGCAGGCCATGTTAAAAGAGACTAAATGCAAACTCCAACTTTGAACAGATATCGACATGGTGTTAATGGTTGAGTCAGGCGTCAGAGGAGGATTGACTCAAAGTGTTACGAGACATATGAAAGACAACAACAGGTATCTCCTCGATTATGATGAAACGAAACCGTCCACTTTTTTGGGGTACTTCGATGCCAATAATTTATATGGGTGGGCAACATCGAACCCACTGCCTTACGACAACTTCAAGTGGGTTGATCCAGATTCCATCGGAGATATTTCACAAATCCCCCAAAACGGAAATGTCGGATACATTTTAGATTGTGATTATGAATATCCAGAACATTTGCACGACCTTCACTACAACTTTCCACTACTTGCAAAATCAGAATTTTCTCCAACTGGAAAACATTCTAAATTAATAATAACTCTGAATGATAAGCAACTCTACGTTGCACTCTTTTGGGTTATTCAACAAGCCTTAGAGTTAGGATTTAAAATTACAAAGGTTCATAGATTTTTAGAGTTTTCACAATCATGCTGGTTGAAACCTTACATCGAATCAAATACCAGGAGAAGAGCATCCGCTACTTCAACATTTTATAAAAGACTTTTTTTAAATTAATGATCAATGCAATATTCGGCAAAACATTGTAAAACAATAGAAAACACAAAACCATCAAACTTATCACTGACCCTAAAAAACTACAGAATCTCGTACAACAACCAAACTTTGGAACGTCTATAATTTTATATGAAAAACTTGTAGCAGTGTCTATGAAAAAGACTAGTGTAAAAATGGATCGCCCGTTGTATGTAAGCATAACAATTTTAGATACATCCAAAACTCACATGTACGATTTTCACTATATCAAAATGGTCTCCTTTTATGAACGTGAAAACATCGGGATCTGCTACATGTACACAGACGCATTCATCTGCTGGATCAACACTCAAGACATGTACCAGGATCTTCGCACATTTGTTCATCACAACGAATTTGACTTTTCCGATTATCCGAAGAATCATCCAAACTACGATTAAGATAGTAACAAAAAAGTACTCGGAAAATTCAAGGATGAAGCTAATGGTGGTGGATTAAATGAAATTGTATCACTTTTGTCAAAATTGTGTTCGATGAAACTGTATGAAGTAAATGCAGCGAATAGTGTAATTAAAAAAGCTAAAGGTGTGAAGAATATATATTTGAAGAATAATGTAAACTTTGAACACTACAAAGAATGTTTATTTGAAGATTACGTATTTACTGCGAAATTCAACTCGATAAAAGTTTCAACCATCAGCTGTACAGTATAACGGAAATAAAAAGTCACTATATTGCAATGATGACAAGCGTTACATCCTTCCAGATAAAATCAGCACATTACCATTCGGTCAATACCCTATTCAATATATAGATGATTAACAACTACTTGTAAAGTTTACTTCTCCTCCAAAAAACCTTGAACTGTACACGTATGGTGATATATTAGAAGAGACTAGTATTAGAGTTGCAATGATTGAGAAAGCAACAACATCATGGAAGAGCTAAAGAAGAAAATTGTCGACAAACTTCATAAACCTACAAGAGTTCATTTTCCGAGAAGAAATACGGTGATAAAATTGATAAATGATTTGTATTAGGTGGATTTAATTGAAATAAGACTGCATAGTAAACTAAATAAGGGGTACAATTATAAACTGACAATTATTAATTGTTTTACAAAAGTAGCGGATGCAATACCTCTACGAGACAAGACTGTTAAAAGTGTAACAGAAGCCATGCGAATAGCCATGAAAAGAGATACAAATAAAATTAAACACTTACAAACTGATGATGTAGTAAAAGAATACTTTAATAAACGATTTGCAGAACTAATAAAGAAATACCAAATAAACCAATACTATACAAATTCAGAGAAGAAAGCTTATATAATTGAGGGATTCAATAGAATTTTAAAAGGAGTGATGTACAAAATTATTTCCAGAAGAGGTTTTTACGTATGGTACGATGTGTTACCAGACCTAATAAGTGAATATAACAACAAGTTTCATCGAACTATCGGTATGAAACCTAACCAAGTAAATAGAAAAAATGAAAAACCCGTTTTAGAACGCATACAAATGACTACAAAAGCCTAAAATAGAGAAAAGAAAATCAAGAAAGTATAATGTAAATGATAAAGTCTAAATTAGCAAATATAAAGGAGTTTTTACCAAAGATACTTACTCAATTGGACTAACGAAGTGTTCACGTGTATAAAGTACAACCAACTGTGCTTGAAACGTATATTTTGAAAGATAACAAAGGAAACCTGTTGCAAGGCGCATGTTATGGACATGAACTGATGATATCGTCAGTAGGCAATGTTTATCTTGTAGAAAAGGTGTTGCAAAGGAAAAAAGACATGCTGGTTGGGGTTTGATAAATCCGAAGATTCTTGGATACCTATAAAAGACTTTGTCTATTAACTAAACCTTGTTATTTAATCGTTGATCATTGAAGAAAATGGAGACTATTCAGCATACGGATGAATTCAAAAATAGCAATATTGATTATTTAACAGTGAGCAAGACTACAGCAGTCAACAATGGCAAACACGGTTGTTTTCCTCCAAACACAGTGTAATGTATTGTGAGTGGTCCTTAAATCTGTGGAAAGACTAATATTATCTTTAATTTAATAACTCATCCGAAGGGGCTACGGTTTTATAACCTGTATATCTTTTCCAAGTCCTTCCAACAACCGAAATATAAATTTTTCGACAGGATACTTTCCGACGTGCCTGATGTTATCTGATGCAGCAAACCAGGCTAAACCGTATTCTTAGTTTATGTTTGACAATGTTTCTTATGAAAATCATGATACTATTAGAAACTACTTTTCCATGGGAAGACATAGTAACATTGACAGTATATATATATATTGGACAAACATATAGCAAGATCTTAAAACAACTCATCAGAGACAATACGAATATTTTGATTGTATTCAAACAAGATAAAACTAACCTACAACACATATATAACTATTATGTAAATGCTGATATGTTATTTGACACGTTTAAACAGCTGTGTGGCAAAGCCTGGAAGGAAAAGTATGGATTTTTGGTTATCATGAAAGATCAAGCTATAAAAGGCGGACATTATAGGGTAGGGTTTGATAAATTTGTTTTAATGTGGTGAACATCAGTATTATGTTTTATCATGTATTATCAGATGTATTTTATATGTATTATCATACGAGTCTTCATGGTGTAAACATAAAAAACCAGGAAAAGCTACTAAAAGAAATAAAATCACTTAGTGATTGAATTAGATGGAAAAGTAGAGCATTGAAGTTGGGCATAAATGAACGAGAGCAATTTTTAAAGTCAACATTCAAGCCTGTCATTGCACCTTTGAAACGACTGTCGCAAAAGGTTTTACAAAACCCCGCTATTCACCTAGAAGGAGACGTTATTCTACCCATTTCAAAATATGAATACACCGAAATAAGTGAATATTCAGAAGAGAGTGAAGAATCGGAAGAAAGTGAAAAAATCGAAGAAGGCAAGGATCTACAGATGTATTAATGGAAAAGGAGAGTATGGATAAAAGTGAAGAAGAATCTTCACTTTTATCCATACTCACAGAACATCCATACTTCTTAGAACACACTAAGAAGAAGTGAAGAAGAGGTTAATAGCGGACCGTCTAACATGAGCAAATTAGGCACGGATATTATGTTTAAAGGAACACTTGGAAGGCAATACATGTTGAAAATGTTACATTCCTCTCATGTATTGCCTTCCAATCTAGCTCAAGTCACAAATATAATACGTATGGAGCTAGATTAGAAGATTGTGGCGCAAGATTAATGAATGGAGATAGTAAACTCAATATAGATGAAGACGATAATGTTATAATAGGTGGTAACAAATATAAAAGCACAAAATGTTTGTTTGAACTCATTTAAAAAAATAAACTTGATAAATTTACTAAATAAGATTTGAATTTGTTCAAAACGATATTGGAAAATACGAATGCGTGTAGAAAAGAATATTCCGAAGACTCGTCTGTACCTAGAAATCGATCAGTAAAATATGAAAGTATTATAACAAATTTATTCCCATCGCAAACTTTGAAAGGAAATCGTAACAAAGTAGCTTTATCCTCTGCGGAAATAAATGTTTTACAAAAAAAAAAAAAAAAAAGAAAAGAAATTATCCAACCTCATCAGGAAAGGGTTTATTTAAAAGGCTATACAACAATAATATAATATATTACAACCATATCAATAAGTTGGTGGATCGAATGAGATTATTATATGAAGCGATGGAAGCAGGGCATACTGGTTTGGACAATGAATGTATCGCTTTGGTTGATGAAATACGCAGTAGAGGTATAATTGCTTATTAACCAACATATAAGTGATATTGAACCAAATATAGTGGTTCAGTTTAACCATGAGTGTGGACACGTTTGGACGTTATTCCGTCACTGGAGAAAAATCAATTGTTTTAAATAAAAACTGTGGTTTGCTTGTTACATCAGAAGGCGATTACAATATCGACAAAAAACGTTTGAAATTTGTTAAAGATCCTCAAGATAATAACGATTCTATAAATTTGAACACATTAAAATCGGAAACACCAACTAGCTTGAGAGTTGAAGGGAATGATACATACGACGTTAAAACCGTAGAATTATTATTATAACAGATCCGCAAAATAAACAAGATTGTGTCACTAATGGATATGCCAACTCATTGATATTAACTAACTTGATATTTGAAGGAAGTACGTACAATGCTAAAGGCAGACTCATTCAAAATGTTGGAGATCCACTGTCACCCTCAGATGTTGTTATAATGCGATATATGAATAAAATGACTCCTACCCAACATGATGATGATCACTGGAGTTTTGCAAATAAAAAGCTAAGCAATATAAAAGAACCTCTTCATTGTGGTGAAGCAGTTAATCTAGCTACTCTACTCGTTGTCAATTTGCAAAACACATAAAACCGATAAATAATTTGTTGCTAAATATGTACAATTATCAAAATGTAGGTGATTGTTTACATAATGGAGACACTGTAAATAAAAGAATTTTGGATCTTTCGTTTGAAGTGTAGATTAAATCTTATGACCAGAAATTGGAAAGGTTGGGTTCTGGTTTATTTCATTATATTCATAGGTCTGCAGGCAGAGCTGCAGATCCACAAGTTACTAGTAGAAATTATTTAGATTGACTAAATATACATAACCCGAGTGATTCAGCGTTAGAACCTGAAAATTGATATATGAGATAAATAGCATTTAATATATATACATAATACAGATAAGCAAGATGAATGTCGCATTCAAAGAAGATTTTTTAAAGAGTGCGCATGTTTGAGTACATTTATTGTATATAAATACACAATAGTAAAGGATAATCGAAACGGTCGCAGTCAAGAACTAACAAGGAGAGAAGGAGGAATTCTATCAACAGCAGTTTTAGCTTTGACTAATCCTGTTGAAGCTATAGTAAACAAAGCGATCAATTTATTACCTGTGGAATTACATTTGCCAGGAGGTTATCAATATTGCGAACCCGAAACGAAATTACAACAGCGTCTTGTAAGAGGAGATCCTGGAATCAAAAAACTGGACGAAACCTGCAAACAACACAATATAGCGAATTCAAGATATAGTGATACAAGAAATAGATCAATAGTGGATAGAGTGCTAGCTGAAAAAGCCTGGGAAAGAGGAAAGTCAAGTGAGTGGCCTTAGCAGTGACAGCAGCAATGAAGGGGAAAACTTGGAGGTGGTAAGAAGAATAAAAGAAGTGGAGGAAGAAAACCACCTAAGAAATATGGAGGAAATATAATGAGAAGAAATTGTCGATCAAGGAAAAATATAGGCAGAAACAAGCCCACAATATGATCTATGATAAAAAAGGAAGAAGACTGTACCTAAGACCGTATCGTGTGTTTTATATGAGAAAAAACACAATTGATAATTCAAAATAAAGAATTGACAAATGAAGAATTGATTAAATATGTTTCACGTTTAAACACCCCTTTCTTTAGAGGAGTTTACATGAAAGATGCATTACCTGATAGAATTTGGAAGAACAAGACTGGAATTGTAAATTTAGATAATACCATAGGATCAGGCACTCATTTGATTTGTTACAAGAAATTGGGGAAAACTGTTTATTACTGATTGTTTTAGAAATCTGCAACCACTAAAAGAGCTTTAATACTACTTTCGCACGGCTGATAATGTTTTTTTACAATTTTAATAGAGAGCTGCCCCAAGATACATTAATCTGCGGACAATTATGCTTAAACATTTTAGCTACAAGTGTTAGTCAACTTTAAAATGTCGTCGTATACATTGTCATTGGTTGGTAATTTCTTACTATTGAAAAGTACCTTTTTTCCAGCACTTCGTTTGCAAAAGGGAAAACTATGGGAAGCAGCCTTATTGGATTTAAAAACGTATAATTCTATGCCGAATATTACCGAAAATGGTTACAACAAAATACATTACTATAAGACTAAAAATAAAGATGGAAAATATTCAGAAATTAAAGAATTTAGTTTACGAACAGGATCTTTTGAAATAGGCAATATCAACCAAGTCATAAAAAGACATATGGGTCAAGAAAATATACACATAGTAGAAAATAACAATACTATGAAAGCTAAAATTACTTTAGTATATTATGTTGATTTTACTAAACCATACTCGATTGGAGTATTATTAGGTTTTCCAAGTAAAACAAATATATTAGAACCTAATAAAGTTTATTTAGGGGATCACACTGTGACAATACTTAAAGTAAATTCAATAGACGTAACGTGTTTATTAGCTGTAAAATTTAACACCTATTTAAATTTAACCTTTAACTTAATGTACAATAAAATAGACACCCACCCGCCCACCCATACACGTACAGTGGTATTGACCTACCTGCCCACCCATAGACGTACAATGGTATTGACCCACCCACCCACCCATACACGTACAGTGGTACTGACCCACCCGCACACCCATACACGTACATTGGTATTGATCTACCCACCCACCCCACACGTACAGTGGTATTGACCCACTCGCCTAACCATGCACGTACAGTGGTATTGATCCACCCACCCACCCCACACGTACAGTGGTATTGAGCCACCCGCCCACACATACACGTACAGTGGTATTGATACTGACCCACCCACCCACCCATACGTACTCTGGTACTGACCCACCCACCCACCCATACATGTACAGTGGTATTGTACATACATACATACATGTACATATATACATGTACCAGCGTACGTGTATGGGAGGGTGGGTGGTTTAGTACAAGGATCCTAAATAAACGGGGATAACAATCATATATTACAAACGTTTTACCCCGCAGTCGCATCTGGATACAAAATAGTTGAAAAGCCTCAAATCTTTGTATTCCTCCCCTTAAACACCAGTTTCATTTCAGAGGTTGTACTGGACATACTGGATCAAGACGGTAACCACATTGACTCTAAAGGAGAAGATATAACTATAAGAATCCATATAAGGTCGTCAGCTTGAACAATGGGGTTGTCATTTGAGAAGAAAGAGGCAACTGGTAAACAAGTCAGTACCTCATCGTCTGCAGAAGGACTAACAAGTGAAAACATTCGTTTTCTGGAATCGGATTACAAGGTGTACAGCACAACAACAACAACAATGGAAATACTGGATATAACGCAAGGACCCGCATTCGACGAGAGGATATGGGAAAAGGAATCACTCGCACAACCCTTACGCTTCGTCAAAATTGAATAACAGCGATGAAATCAGAATTCCTATACAACGACAAAGCATTTACACTCTTCCGATTGAAAGTTATTTGTATATTGAAGGAAAAGCAACAAAAAAAATATGGTACCACTGATTCTACTGTTCCATTTATAAACAATCCAATGGCATATTTGTTTGATGAAAATTTAAATGAAATGTCAGGAGTTACAATGGATTCAACAAACAAGGTTGGTATTCTATTACACTGAAATGTTTAGCGTCTATAACACCGAATGAGAAGAATCTGTTGGCTGTTGCAGGATGGGTTGCGCCAAACAAGGACACGTTCACTCCCAACTCGTCGGGAAACTTTGATTTCTACGTACTTTTAAAATTATTACAGGGCTTTGCTGAAGATTACAGAAGAATAATACAGTACAAGTAAACGTCACACAACACAAATTTATTACAATATAAGCACAAAATGCACAAATATACTACAATACAAGCACAAAATGCACAAATATTATGGTGATCGATTTCGGTGAACTACGCTCACCTTCTTTTGTGAATCCCTCTGGTCTGGGGAAGGTGAGCGTAGTTCACCGAAATCGATCACCATAATATTTGTGCATTTTGTGCTTGTATTGTAGTATATTTGTGCATTTTGTGTTTATATTGTAATAAATTTGTGTTGTGTGACATTTACTTGTACTGTATATGTACCAACACATATTATGCTAATTAAAAAACTATTAGAAGAATAATAATAAATGTAAAGCAAGAATTAGTTTTATTGAGAGCATCTAACGATAAAGATTGTATCAAAGCAGATGTCGGAACAACTGATGCCGATTTGGGCTGCAAACTGACATTGGATAAGATTATTTGGAGAGTACCACTTGTACAACTAAATTATAAGCATATAATTACACTGTTGAGATAGTTAAAGTCAGATCGAGACATCGTAATGCCATTCAGAAGCTGGGAGTTTCACGAATACCCCGTTTTACCTTCAACTTTACGACACACATGGAGTGTAAATACTCGTTTGGAAAAGGCAAGATATGTGATATTTGCATTACAAACCAAAAGGAGAAGTGTACTTTCCGGAAATGCTGGTGAATTTGATGATTGCAAATTGTAAAAAGTACCTGCATTCACAATTTTATCCTTATGACAACATTAATGTTTCGTTTAGTAAAAAAAGGTACAGTGTATTGTATGATATGTACGCTAGGTTTCAAAGTTCCTAATACGGTAAAACAAACTCACCTATACTAGATCCTAAAAACTGCAACTAAAAAGCTCCAATAGTAATAATTGATTGCTCGAAACAAAACGAATCTGTAAAATAATCTGTGTAGATATAAAGTTAGAAATGGAATTTAATGAGAACATATCTGCGGATACATCTGCGTATTATTTCATTTTGCATGACAAAATTGTAAAATACACACCACTTTCTGGCATTGTAAAAACAGTTATGTAGAAAGCTTTACCCCCACCACCGCATCTGTTATAAAATATCGGAGCGTTAATGCCAGTCCTCATTCAGTCGTCTGACACCGCATCGGTAACATCTTATGCACAATGAGTTCTCTACCATTTGTTCAAGGTGAGTCGAATGAAGCAGCTCTGTTACTGGAGGAATATAAAACTGAAGAATATATAATTGTAAAGGAAATAAAGAATTTTTTAAAGTTTGAGAAAAAAGAAGACAACATAAACGAAAACAACTACAACGATGAAGCAACAAAAGTGAGCTCTAGAAGAAAAAGGAAGGTCGAAGAAAATATTTCAGCAGACGTATTAACTTAAGTTTTTTTGCGAATATGCCATCCAATTTCATCATGTTTAAGTAAAAGTATTTCTATCGGAGTGATGAAAGCATTATATTATTCGCCTACAGTGATAGTAAACCATAGATCTACGATGGTACTATTTTCTACAAATGCATGGGAATATTTCTTGAAACATTAACATCTGATCGATGCTATCTCACAAGCAGTATGTGTGGAAGAAAGACAAATATTTGACTTTTGGATTGTGAAAACGAAATTTATGTGGTTAAACATCGAGGACAACTACAAGTACGTTTGAGAGACATGACTAAACATGACAATACAGTTCTACTAACACGTGAAGAATTCTACATTTTAAAGTTTGCAACATCGCCGATTACCAGGTACATGAGACAGTTGGTATTTTCAAGCTCTGTCATAAAGGAATATTTGGTCGACACGTTGGAAAACCAACCTGATAGCACAATACTAAATGGACCTGTGGATAAATCTATTTTTAATAGAATACCTCATGAAGTAGACGTGTAGAGAAAATTGAGAGACTTTGAAAATGTTTTACCAGCTACAGAAAATGTCAGAGAAGAGGAAACTGAGAAAGAAGAAGACAACAACAGTGAACCGTAAAAAGAACAACAATAACAAATTAAATTATAAGAATAAGAATTTGTGGGGTAGGCCTACCGGGGATGTTGCCCACGTTAAATATACACCAACGCGCCTGTAACTGTACGGCCTAGTATTTAAGTATACTTACCGTGGTGTGGAAAACAGTTTATCTTCAAACTCTGACATGGATAGAGTGGATGACGATGATAATGATGATGCTGAAGTTTCAGTAAGATCTTGTGTTATAGAAATTCAAGCATTTCGAAGTAATAACAAGGTTATTTTCAGAGAATTTGTAATTTTGGAAATGCATACATTTGTTGTTTATCCATTTATGTTTGAAGCTCCCTTTTCCTTCAACAAACTTAATTTAAAAGTAAAAAGAACAAACAAGTGGGTGACAAAATATTTTCATCACATACAATAGTATGAAGGATATATAGCTTACACTAATCTACACAGTATCATGTTTCAAATTTTCAAACAATATAATACTATTTAGACAAGAGGACTGGAGAAAAGAAACTGGATACAGAAATACGCAAAAGGTAATGTTTTCGATATACATGTAGGCTATACTTTTAATAATTATCAACAAGGTAGTTGTTGTGTTACTGTTAAAAGTCCTAGACATGGGCAAATGCAGTGCGCGTTGCGCAACGCATATCGTTTAGCTTATTACTTAATGGACAAAGACATATGTGGTGGTGAGGGGTAAAAATACAGGGGAGTGACTCGACCACGGCACCAGTATGACACAAGACTCCAAGGACGTAGCATCTCAGGTGACAATGCTGACAAAGACGACGTCAAGGCAGTATCTTGAAACACTAGTTAAGCGATTCAACGCAAACTCAAAGTTCAACCTTCTGCTAACGAGAAAATGTTCAGAGCTAAAAGAACACAAACACTAAATCATCCACGGTTTTAAAAAGCTGAAAACAACCCACGGAGAAGCGATTTAGGTTGTCACTCAGCGAAGTACCCTTCACTCCGGCCAAACGATTTGTTCAACTTTTGCAAATTGAAGACCTGCGAGATATACAGCCGGGTTCATTGTATCTGGTGTCCCATGGATTAAGTGGATTTAATTCTACTGAACTCACTCTGCACGTCACACACGAGTGTTTGAATATATTATTATTTGTATGTAGTTTTCTAGTCAATTGTAACAAATAGTTTGTTTATACTGTACTATGTAAACACTCTGTATTGTACAAAGATGAAAATAAAATAAAGAAAAAAAAATGGCAACACAGCCGTGTGTGCAAACATATACTGCTGTGTTGCTTTTTTTAATTAAAATGTTTCACCTTGAAACTAGCGTTTGTTTAAATTTTATTATGTAGGTGAGGTAAATAAACTCAATAGATTAATTCTGTAGGATTTTGACCTTGGCACTTGTGTTTGTTTAGTAATATAGATTAGAAGGAAGTGATGTAGTGGGGGATAATGGTAGTGGTGGGGGAGGGATCGATAGTGGGGGTAATGATAGTGATGCGGGAGAGGCCGAGTACCTAGCAGACATGCTAGTGCAACATCAGTTAACGTCAAGCTCTTGAACAGTGCACATCAAGCTCATCTTTCACACAGATAAGAAAAACATGTCTATGAATAAAAGTGTTGTATTTTTCAATCGCGTAGTTAGTTATTGTTGCGACTTAAAATGTTTTAAACTACTAGAGGATAAAGTTGATGGAAGAGCTTGTTCTAAATGTAAATGTTTTAGCTATTGCAAATGCAAGAAATATCAATTAAACCAAACAAGTGGACTTGAAGAACTACGTCACAGAGTTGGGTTACTTATACGACGAATGGAAGATGGTGGAACAAAACAAGGAGAATCGACACCTGAAGGATAGAACACATTCTTGTAAAGAAACTATTACTGCTAGATATTGTAAATAATTTATGATATGTTTGTAACACAACAACAACAGTAATAATAAACAAAGTTAGAAAGTGGGGCTGCCGGCTCACTTGATTTATGACTTTCGATCGCAGTATTTTTTTATAATTTAAAGGAAATGTTGGTTCAGTGACGTTTGGTGGTGATGTGTGGTTAAGAAAATTGTTTGTAACACAAAAAAAAAAATAAAAACAAAACAGTAATAACTAAGATCTTATACGATTTTCATTCGATTCATTCGGTTTTTACTTGATTTACCTAATACTTGAATACAAACAACCGAATTATTACAATCGAGTGCAAATCGTACAAGATCTTTTAAAAACATATTTTGAATGACCCTAAACCTCATAACGTCAGTGTTATCGTCACTGTCCCCATCATCATCTGACGTCAATAATCTCGTCATTTCCTTTTAATTTGCTCCGAACCAATATTTACTTTAAATTTTGACAGGTCACGTGACCGGAAGTCATAAATTTGGCCCAGCAACCTCACTAATTGACTTTGGTCATCCATTACAATTACGGCGTTGTACGTCAGATTATATACAACTTTTTCTGTAATCCACTTTTCCCAAA
>JAQJVL010004664.1:0-42458 GCA_035578905.1 Stictocephala bisonia
AACAACGACTTTTAATCGAGTCGAAAAGCATAGAATGCCCGTGAGAGTCTAGAAAGAGGGATGAAAAATTTTTAAATTCCTGATTGTGATTTAAATTCTTGAATTAAATTTGTCACAAAAATACATTTCTGTTCATAAAATCATTCTAAGTTATGTTAATTCCAATTTGATTTTAATCTTAAATTCATTAACTTTTTTAGTTAAAACAATTTTTTTGACTTCAAGTTATCCGGGTGAGAGATAACTGTTCAAATGCCATTGTAAATTGAATGTTATTGATTTAAATCCGAGTTTATGTAGGTTGCAAACAAATTTCCGTATGTATATTTACCAAAATTATTAAATTTGCGTGTTGATTTTTTAAAAAATTATTTTTTTGTCCTTAGATTTTTATGAATTTTCTAGTTAATAACTAACTGTTGAATTCGGAGGAACAAAAATTGAATTCTAGATGTGAGAAATTGTAGTTATTGAATGTAAGTAAATTCCTTGGTTTATGTAAAGTGCCATACGAAAAATTTCTGTTGTTTTTCTCAAAAATTCTCTTCAAGTCCTGGTTGAATTTTTTTCAAAAACTTATAAATCTTTTTAATGTCCACCTGGCAGAGCATAAAAAGCTGTTTCTTAGAAACAGAATAACAATTTTTAGAATGTATGGTATGTAAATGCTCGAGGCTTATGTGAAGTTCAAAAGAAGATTCAATTGTTAAATTCACCCGAATTGTTATAAATTTGGGTTTATTTTTAAAAAACAAACTTCATGTCTTTGATTTCAAAAATCTTTTCTGTAAATTTACTATAGATTTTTAAACTTATGAAAGCCTGGCTGAGAATCTGAAAAGTGAAACAATTTACTTTGACCGTGTGATTAAATGCTCGAGGCTTATTTAGATGCAAAAAAAATTTCTGTCATGTAATTCCGAAATTGCATCGAGATTTGTGGATTCCAAAAACTTCATTTCATGTATGCACTTTTAAAAGATTTCAGTGAATTTACAAACTATTTAATCTTCTAATATGGAAATCTGAACAGAATTGAAACAAAGTTTGTTAGCAATTGCACCCTGATTGTGATGTTTAAATTGCCTCTGGAGGCTTTATTGTAAGAGTTGCACCAAAACGAAAGACATTTCCTGATTCAGTGTATAATTCTACCCCAGAAAAGTGTGTCATACGTCAAGATTTGCGTGGTTGGATTTTTCTCAAAAAACTTCAAATCTTCCAATGGTCCCCCCTTTGGCACTTTTTCGATGAAAAATCTGAATTTTTTCTAGTGAAATCTTAACTATACGTACTTGTTTAGAATGTCCAGCTGGTCATGGAAAAGCATCAGAATAGCCCGTGAGATGTCTAGAAAGCGAGAGAATTGGAAACAAAGTTTTTAGCAAATTCGCCCTGATTGTGATGTTTAAATTGCCTCTGGAGGCTTTATTGTGAGAGTTGCACCAAAACGAAAGACATTTCCTGATTCAGTGTATAATTCTACCCCAGAAAAGTGTGTCATACGTCAAGATTTGCGTGGTTGGATTTTCTCAAAAAACTTCAAATCTTCCAATGGTCCCCCCTTTGGCACTATTTAGATGAAAAATATGAACTTTTTCTAGTAAATCTTAACTATACGTACTTGTTTAGAATGTCCAGCTGATCATGGAAAAGCATCATAATAGCCCATGAGACGTTTAGAAAGCGAGAGAATTGAAAACAAAGTTTGTTAGCAATTGCACCCTGATTGTGATGTTTAAATTGCCTCTGGAGGCTTTATTGTAAGAGTTGCACCAAAACGAAAGACATTTCCTGATTCAGTGTATAATTCTACCCCAGAAAAGTGTGTCATACGTCAAGATTTGCGTGGTTGGATTTTTCTCAAAAAACTTCAAATCTTCCAATGGTCCCCCCTTTGGCACTTTTTCGATGAAAAACCTGAACTTTTTTCTAGTGAAATCTTAACTATACGTACTTGTTTAGAATGTCCAGCTGGTCATGGAAAAGCATCAGAATAGCCCGTGAGATGTCTAGAAAGCGAGAGAATTGGAAACAAAGTTTGTTAGCAATTGCACCCTGATTGTGATGTTTAAATTGCCTCTGGAGGCTTTATTGTAAGAGTTGCACCAAAACGAAAGACATTTCCTGATTCAGTGTATAATTCTACCCCAGAAAAGTGTGTCATACGTCAAGATTTGCGTGGTTGGATTTTTCTCAAAAAACTTCAAATCTTCCAATGGTCCCCCCTTTGGCACTTTTTCGATGAAAAATCTGAATTTTTTCTAGTGAAATCTTAACTATACGTACTTGTTTAGAATGTCCAGCTGGTCATGGAAAAGCATCAGAATGGCCCGTGAGATGTCTAGAAAGCGAGAGAATTGGAAACAAAGTTTGTTAGCAATTGCACCCTGATTGTGATGTTTAAATTGCCTCTGGAGGCTTTATTGTAAGAGTTGCACCAAAACGAAAGACATTTCCTGATTCAGTGTATAATTCTACCCCAGAAAAGTGTGTCATACGTCAAGATTTGCGTGGTTGGATTTTTCTCAAAAAACTTCAAATCTTCCAATGGTCCCCCCTTTGGCACTTTTTCGATGAAAAATCTGAATTTTTTCTAGTGAAATCTTAACTATACGTACTTGTTTAGAATGTCCAGCTGGTCATGGAAAAGCATTAGAATAGCCCGTGAGACGTCTAGAAAGCGAGAGAATTGGAAACAAAGTTTGTTAGCTATTGCACCCTGATTGTGGTGTTTAAATTGCCTCTGGAGGCTTTATTGTAAGGGTTTCACCAAAACTAAAGACATTTCCTGATTCAGTGTATAATTCTACCCCAGAAAAGTGTGTCATACGTCAAGATTTGCGTGGTTGGATTTTTCTCAAAAAACTTCAAATCTTCCAATGGTCCCCCCTTTGGCACTTTTTCGATGAAAAATCTGAATTTTTTCTAGTGAAATCTTAACTATACGTACTTGTTTAGAATGTCCAGCTGGTCATGGAAAAGCATCAGAATGGCCCGTGAGACGTCTAGAAAGCGAGAGAATTGGAAACAAAGTTTGTTAGCAATTGCACCCTGATTGTGATGTTTAAATTGCCTCTGGAGGCTTTATTGTAAGAGTTGCACCAAAACGAAAGACATTTCCTGATTCAGTGTATAATTCTACCCCAGAAAAGTGTGTCATACGTCAAGATTTGCGTGGTTGGATTTTTCTCAAAAAACTTCAAATCTTCCAATGGTCCCCCCTTTGGCACTTTTTCGATGAAAAATCTGAATTTTTTCTAGTGAAATCTTAACTATACGTACTTGTTTAGAATGTCCAGCTGGTCATGGAAAAGCATCAGAATGGCCCGTGAGACGTCTAGAAAGCGAGAGAATTGGAAACAAAGTTTGTTAGCAATTGCACCCTGATTGTGATGTTTAAATTGCCTCTGGAGGCTTTATTGTAAGAGTTGCACCAAAACGAAAGACATTTCCTGATTCAGTGTATAATTCTACCCCAGAAAAGTGTGTCATACGTCAAGATTTGCGTGGTTGGATTTTTCTCAAAAAACTTCAAATCTTCCAATGGTCCCCCCTTTGGCACTTTTTCGATGAAAAATCTGAATTTTTTCTAGTGAAATCTTAACTATACGTACTTGTTTAGAATGTCCAGCTGGTCATGGAAAAGCATCAGAATGGCCCGTGAGATGTCTAGAAAGCGAGAGAATTGGAAACAAAGTTTGTTAGCAATTGCACCCTGATTGTGATGTTTAAATTGCCTCTGGAGGCTTTATTGTAAGAGTTGCACCAAAACGAAAGACATTTCCTGATTCAGTGTATAATTCTACCCCAGAAAAGTGTGTCATACGTCAAGATTTGCGTGGTTGGATTTTTCTCAAAAAACTTCAAATCTTCCAATGGTCCCCCCTTTGGCACTTTTTCGATGAAAAATCTGAATTTTTTCTAGTGAAATCTTAACTATACGTACTTGTTTAGAATGTCCAGCTGGTCATGGAAAAGCATCAGAATAGCCCGTGAGATGTCTAGAAAGCGAGAGAATTGGAAACAAAGTTTGTTAGCAATTGCACCCTGATTGTGATGTTTAAATTGCCTCTGGAGGCTTTATTGTAAGAGTTGCACCAAAACGAAAGACATTTCCTGATTCAGTGTATAATTCTACCCCAGAAAAGTGTGTCATACGTCAAGATTTGCGTGGTTGGATTTTTCTCAAAAAACTTCAAATCTTCCAATGGTCCCCCCTTTGGCACTTTTTCGATGAAAAATCTGAATTTTTTCTAGTGAAATCTTAACTATACGTACTTGTTTAGAATGTCCAGCTGGTCATGGAAAAGCATCAGAATAGCCCGTGAGATGTCTAGAAAGCGAGAGAATTGGAAACAAAGTTTGTTAGCAATTGCACCCTGATTGTGATGTTTAAATTGCCTCTGGAGGCTTTATTGTAAGAGTTGCACCAAAACGAAAGACATTTCCTGATTCAGTGTATAATTCTACCCCAGAAAAGTGTGTCATACGTCAAGATTTGCGTGGTTGGATTTTTCTCAAAAAACTTCAAATCTTCCAATGGTCCCCCCTTTGGCACTTTTTCGATGAAAAATCTGAATTTTTTCTAGTGAAATCTTAACTATACGTACTTGTTTAGAATGTCCAGCTGGTCATGGAAAAGCATCAGAATGGCCCGTGAGACGTCTAGAAAGCGAGAGAATTGGAAACAAAGTTTGTTAGCAATTGCACCCTGATTGTGATGTTTAAATTGCCTCTGGAGGCTTTATTGTAAGAGTTGCACCAAAACGAAAGACATTTCCTGATTCAGTGTATAATTCTACCCCAGAAAAGTGTGTCATACGTCAAGATTTGCGTGGTTGGATTTTTCTCAAAAAACTTCAAATCTTCCAATGGTCCCCCCTTTGGCACTTTTTCGATGAAAAATCTGAATTTTTTCTAGTGAAATCTTAACTATACGTACTTGTTTAGAATGTCCAGCTGGTCATGGAAAAGCATCAGAATGGCCCGTGAGATGTCTAGAAAGCGAGAGAATTGGAAACAAAGTTTGTTAGCAATTGCACCCTGATTGTGATGTTTAAATTGCCTCTGGAGGCTTTATTGTAAGAGTTGCACCAAAACGAAAGACATTTCCTGATTCAGTGTATAATTCTACCCCAGAAAAGTGTGTCATACGTCAAGATTTGCGTGGTTGGATTTTTCTCAAAAAACTTCAAATCTTCCAATGGTCCCCCCTTTGGCACTTTTTCGATGAAAAATCTGAATTTTTTCTAGTGAAATCTTAACTATACGTACTTGTTTAGAATGTCCAGCTGGTCATGGAAAAGCATCAGAATGGCCCGTGAGACGTCTAGAAAGCGAGAGAATTGGAAACAAAGTTTGTTAGCAATTGCACCCTGATTGTGATGTTTAAATTGCCTCTGGAGGCTTTATTGTAAGAGTTGCACCAAAACGAAAGACATTTCCTGATTCAGTGTATAATTCTACCCCAGAAAAGTGTGTCATACGTCAAGATTTGCGTGGTTGGATTTTTCTCAAAAAACTTCAAATCTTCCAATGGTCCCCCCTTTGGCACTTTTTCGATGAAAAATCTGAATTTTTTCTAGTGAAATCTTAACTATACGTACTTGTTTAGAATGTCCAGCTGGTCATGGAAAAGCATCAGAATAGGCCCGTGAGATGTCTAGAAAGCGAGAGAATTGGAAACAAAGTTTGTTAGCAATTGCACCCTGATTGTGATGTTTAAATTGCCTCTGGAGGCTTTATTGTGAGAGTTGCACCAAAACGAAAGACATTTCCTGATTCAGTGTATAATTCTACCCCAGAAAAGTGTGTCATACGTCAAGATTTGCGTGGTTGGATTTTTCTCAAAAAACTTCAAATCTTCCAATGGTCCCCCCTTTGGCACTTTTTCGATGAAAAATCTGAATTTTTTCTAGTGAAATCTTAACTATACGTACTTGTTTAGAATGTCCAGCTGGTCATGGAAAAGCATCAGAATAGCCCGTGAGACGTCTAGAAAGCGAGAGAATTGGAAACAAAGTTTGTTAGCAATTGCGCTCTAAATGTGATGTTTAAATTGCCTCTGGAGGCTTTATTGTAAGAGTTGCACCAAAACGAAAGACATTTCCTGATTCAGTGTATAATTCTACCCCAGAAAAGTGTGTCATACGTCAAGATTTGCGTGGTTGGATTTTTCTCAAAAAACTTCAAATCTTCCAATGGTCCCCCCTTTGGAACTTTTTCGATGAAAAATCTGAATTTTTTCTAGTGAAATCTTAACTATACGTACTTGTTTAGAATGTCCAGCTGGTCATGGAAAAGCATCAGAATGGCCCGTGAGATGTCTAGAAAGCGAGAGAATTGGAAACAAAGTTTGTTAGCAATTGCACCCTGATTGTGATGTTTAAATTGCCTCTGGAGGCTTTATTGTAAGAGTTGCACCAAAACGAAAGACATTTCCTGATTCAGTGTATAATTCTACCCCAGAAAAGTGTGTCATACGTCAAGATTTGCGTGGTTGGATTTTTCTCAAAAAACTTCAAATCTTCCAATGGTCCCCCCTTTGGCACTTTTTCGATGAAAAATCTGAATTTTTTCTAGTGAAATCTTAACTATACGTACTTGTTTAGAATGTCCAGCTGGTCATGGAAAAGCATCAGAATGGCCCGTGAGACGTCTAGAAAGCGAGAGAATTGGAAACAAAGTTTGTTAGCAATTGCACCCTGATTGTGATGTTTAAATTGCCTCTGGAGGCTTTATTGTAAGAGTTGCACCAAAACGAAAGACATTTCCTGATTCAGTGTATAATTCTACCCCAGAAAAGTGTGTCATACGTCAAGATTTGCGTGGTTGGATTTTTCTCAAAAAACTTCAAATCTTCCAATGGTCCCCCCTTTGGCACTTTTTCGATGAAAAATCTGAATTTTTTCTAGTGAAATCTTAACTATACGTACTTGTTTAGAATGTCCAGCTGGTCATGGAAAAGCATCAGAATGGCCCGTGAGACGTCTAGAAAGCGAGAGAATTGGAAACAAAGTTTGTTAGCAATTGCACCCTGATTGTGATGTTTAAATTGCCTCTGGAGGCTTTATTGTAAGAGTTGCACCAAAACGAAAGACATTTCCTGATTCAGTGTATAATTCTACCCCAGAAAAGTGTGTCATACGTCAAGATTTGCGTGGTTGGATTTTTCTCAAAAAACTTCAAATCTTCCAATGGTCCCCCCTTTGGCACTTTTTCGATGAAAAATCTGAATTTTTTCTAGTAAAATCTTAACTATACGTACTTGTTTAGAATGTCCAGCTGGTCATGGAAAAGCATCAGAATAGCCCGTGAGATGTCTAGAAAGCGAGAGAATTGGAAACAAAGTTTGTTAGCAATTGCACCCTGATTGTGATGTTTAAATTGCCTCTGGAGGCTTTATTGTAAGAGTTGCACCAAAACGAAAGACATTTCCTGATTCAGTGTATAATTCTACCCCAGAAAAGTGTGTCATACGTCAAGATTTGCGTGGTTGGATTTTTCTCAAAAAACTTCAAATCTTCCAATGGTCCCCCCTTTGGCACTTTTTCGATGAAAAATCTGAATTTTTTCTAGTGAAATCTTACCTATACGTACTTGTTTAGAATGTCCAGCTGGTCATGCAAAAGCATCAGAATAGCCCGTGAGATGTCTAGAAACGAGAGAATTAGAAACAAAGTTTGTTAGCAATTGCACCCTGATTGTGATGTTTAAATTGCCTCTGGAGGCTTTATTGTAAGAGTTGCACCAAAACGAAAGACATTTCCTGATTCAGTGTATAATTCTACCCCAGAAAAGTGTGTCATACGTCAAGATTTGCGTGGTTGGATTTTTCTCAAAAAACTTCAAATCTTCCAATGGTCCCCCCTTTGGCACTTTTTCGATGAAAAATCTGAATTTTTTCTAGTAAAATCTTAACTATACGTACTTGTTTAGATTGTCCAGCTGGTCATGAAAAAGCATCAGAATAGCCCGTGAGATGTCTAGAAAGCGAGAGAATTGGAAACAAAGTTTGTTAGCAATTGCACCCTGATTGTGATGTTTAAATTGCCTCTGGAGGCTTTATTGTAAGAGTTGCACCAAAACGAAAGACATTTCCTGATTCAGTGTATAATTCTACCCCAGAAAAGTGTGTCATACGTCAAGATTTGCGTGGTTGGATTTTTCTCAAAAAACTTCAAATCTTCCAATGGTCCCCCCTTTGGCACTTTTTCGATGAAAAATCTGAATTTTTTCTAGTGAAATCTTAACTATACGTACTTGTTTAGAATGTCCAGCTGGTCATGGAAAAGCATCAGAATAGCCCGTGAGATGTCTAGAAAGCGAGAGAATTGGAAACAAAGTTTGTTAGCAATTGCATCCTGATTGTGATGTTTAAATTGCCTCTGGAGGCTTTATTGTAAGAGTTGCACCAAAACAAAAGACATTTCCTGATTCAGTGTATAATTCTACCCCAGAAAAGTGTGTCATACGTCAAGATTTGCGTGGTTGGATTTTTCTCAGAAAACTTCAAATCTTCCAATGGTTTCCCCCTTTAGCACTTTTTCAATGAAAAATCTGAATTTTTTCTAGTGAAATCTTAACTATACGTACTTGTTTAGAATGTCCAGCTGGTCATAGAAAAGCATCAGAATGGCCCGTGAGATGTCTAGAAAGCGAAAGAACTTGAAACAAAGTTTGTTAACAATAGCACCCTGATTGTGATGTTTAAATTGCCTCTGGAGGCTTTATTGTAAGAGTTGCACTAAAACGAAAGACATTTCCTGATTCATTGTATAATTCTACCCCAGAAAAGTGTGTCATACGTCAAGATTTGCGTGATTGGATTTTTCTCAAAAAACTTCAAATCTTCCAATGGTCCCCCCTTTGGCACTTTTTCGATGAAAAATCTGAATTTTTTCTAGTGAAATCTTAACTATACGTACTTGTTTAGAATGTCCAGCTGGTATAGGAAAAGCATCAGAATGGCCCGTTTGACGTCTAGAAAGCGAGAGAATTGGAAACAAAATTTGTTAGCAATTGCACCCTGATTGTGATGTTTAAATTGCCTCTGGAGGCTTTATTGTAAGAGTTGCACCAAAACGAAAGACATTTCCTGATTCAGTGTATAATTCTACCCCAGAAAAGTGTGTCATACGTCAAGATTTGCGTGGTTGGATTTTTCTCAAAAAACTTCAAATCTTCCAATGGTCCCCCCTTTGGCACTTTTTCGATGAAAAATCTGAATTTTTTCTAGTGAAATCTTAACTATACGTACTTGTTTAGAATGTCCAGCTGGTCATGGAAAAGCATCAGAATAGGCCCGTGAGACGTCTAGAAAGCGAGAGAATTGGAAACAAAGTTTGTTAGCAATTGCACCCTGATTGTGATGTTTAAATTGCCTCTGGAGGCTTTATTGTGAGAGTTGCAACAAAACGAAAGACATTTCCTGATTCAGTGTATAATTCTACCCCAGAAAAGTGTGTCATACGTCAAGATTTGCGTGGTTGGATTTTTCTCAAAAAACTTCAAATCTTCCAATGGTCCCCCCTTTGGCACTTTTTCGATGAAAAATCTGAATTTTTTCTAGTGAAATCTTAACTATACGTACTTGTTTAGAATGTCCAGCTGGTCATGGAAAAGCATCAGAATGGCCCGTGAGACGTCTAGAAAGCGAGAGAATTGGAAACAAAGTTTGTTAGCAATTGCACCCTGATTGTGATGTTTAAATTGCCTCTGGAGGCTTTATTGTAAGAGTTGCACCAAAACGAAAGACATTTCCTGATTCAGTGTATAATTCTACCCCAGAAAAGTGTGTCATACGTCAAGATTTGCGTGGTTGGATTTTTCTCAAAAAACTTCAAATCTTCCAATGGTCCCCCCTTTGGCACTTTTTCGATGAAAAATCTGAATTTTTTCTAGTGAAATCTTAACTATACGTACTTGTTTAGAATGTCCAGCTGGTCATGGAAAAGCATCAGAATAGCCCGTGAGATGTCTAGAAAGCGAGAGAATTGGAAACAAAGTTTGTTAGCAATTGCACCCTGATTGTGATGTTTAAATTGCCTCTGGAGGCTTTATTGTAAGAGTTGCACCAAAACGAAAGACATTTCCTGATTCAGTGTATAATTCTACCCCAGAAAAGTGTGTCATACGTCAAGATTTGCGTGGTTGGATTTTTCTCAAAAAACTTCAAATCTTCCAATGGTCCCCCCTTTGGCACTTTTTCGATGAAAAATCTGAATTTTTTCTAGTGAAATCTTAACTATACGTACTTGTTTAGAATGTCCAGCTGGTCATGGAAAAGCATCAGAATAGCCCGTGAGATGTCTAGAAAGCGAGAGAATTGGAAACAAAGTTTGTTAGCAATTGCACCCTGATTGTGATGTTTAAATTGCCTCTGGAGGCTTTATTGTAAGAGTTGCACCAAAACGAAAGACATTTCCTGATTCAGTGTATAATTCTACCCCAGAAAAGTGTGTCATACGTCAAGATTTGCGTGGTTGGATTTTTCTCAAAAAACTTCAAATCTTCCAATGGTCCCCCCTTTGGCACTTTTTCGATGAAAAATCTGAATTTTTTCTAGTGAAATCTTAACTATACGTACTTGTTTAGAATGTCCAGCTGGTCATGGAAAAGCATCAGAATGGCCCGTGAGATGTCTAGAAAGCGAGAGAATTGGAAACAAAGTTTGTTAGCAATTGCACCCTGATTGTGATGTTTAAATTGCCTCTGGAGGCTTTATTGTAAGAGTTGCACCAAAACGAAAGACATTTCCTGATTCAGTGTATAATTCTACCCCAGAAAAGTGTGTCATACGTCAAGATTTGCGTGGTTGGATTTTTCTCAAAAAACTTCAAATCTTCCAATGGTCCCCCCTTTGGCACTTTTTCGATGAAAAATCTGAATTTTTTCTAGTGAAATCTTAACTATACGTACTTGTTTAGAATGTCCAGCTGGTCATGGAAAAGCATCAGAATGGCCCGTGAGATGTCTAGAAAGCGAGAGAATTGGAAACAAAGTTTGTTAGCAATTGCACCCTGATTGTGATGTTTAAATTGCCTCTGGAGGCTTTATTGTAAGAGTTGCACCAAAACGAAAGACATTTCCTGATTCAGTGTATAATTCTACCCCAGAAAAGTGTGTCATACGTCAAGATTTGCGTGGTTGGATTTTTCTCAAAAAACTTCAAATCTTCCAATGGTCCCCCCTTTGGCACTTTTTCGATGAAAAATCTGAATTTTTTCTAGTGAAATCTTAACTATACGTACTTGTTTAGAATGTCCAGCTGGTCATGGAAAAGCATCAGAATAGCCCGTGAGATGTCTAGAAAGCGAGAGAATTGGAAACAAAGTTTGTTAGCAATTGCACCCTGATTGTGATGTTTAAATTGCCTCTGAAGGCTTTATTGTGAGAGTTGCCCCAAAACGAAAGACATTTCCTGATTCAGTGTATAATTCTACCCCAGAAAAGTGTGTCATACGTCAAGATTTGCGTGGTTGGATTTTTCTCAAAAAACTTCAAATCTTCCAATGGTCCCCCCTTTGGCACTTTTTCGATGAAAAATCTGATTTTTTTCTAGTGAAATCTTAACTATACGTACTTGTTTAGAATGTCCAGCTGGTCATGGAAAAGCATCAGAATGGCCCGTGAGACGTCTAGAAACGAGAGAATTAGAAACAAAGTTTGTTAGCAATTGCACCCTGATTGTGATGTTTAAATTGCCTCTGGAGGCTTTATTGTAAGAGTTGCACCAAAACGAAAGACATTTCCTGATTCAGTGTATAATTCTACCCCAGAAAAGTGTGTCATACGTCAAGATTTGCGTGGTTGGATTTTTCTCAAAAAACTTCAAATTTTCTAATGGTCCCCCCTTTGGCACTTTTTCGATGAAAAATCTGAATTTTTTCTAGTAAAATCTTAACTATACGTACTTGTTTAGAATGTCCAGCTGGTCATGGAAAAGCATCAGAATAGCCCGTGAATGTCTAGAAAGCGAGAGAATTGGAAACAAAGTTTGTTAGAAATTGCACCCTGATTGTGATGTTTAAATTGCCTCTGGAGGCTTTATTGTAAGAGTTGCACCAAAACGAAAGACATTTCCTGATTCAGTGTATAATTCTACCCCAGAAAAGTGTGTCATACGTCAAGATTTGCGTGGTTGGATTTTTCTCAAAAAACTTCAAATCTTCCAATGGTCCCCCCTTTGGCACTTTTTCGATGAAAAATCTGAATTTTTTCTAGTGAAATCTTAACTATACGTACTTGTTTAGAATGTCCAGCTGGTCATGGAAAAGCATCAGAATAGCCCGTGAGATGTCTAGAAAGCGAGAGAATTGGAAACAAAGTTTGTTAGCAATTGCACCCTGATTGTGATGTTTAAATTGCCTCTGGAGGCTTTATTGTAAGAGTTGCACCAAAACGAAAGACATTTCCTGATTCAGTGTATAATTCTACCCCAGAAAAGTGTGTCATACGTCAAGATTTGCGTGGTTGGATTTTTCTCAAAAAACTTCAAATCTTCCAATGGTCCCCCCTTTGGCACTTTTTCGATGAAAAATCTGAATTTTTTCTAGTGAAATCTTAACTATACGTACTTGTTTAGAATGTCCAGCTGGTCATGGAAAAGCATCAGAATGGCCCGTGAGACGTCTAGAAAGCGAGAGAATTGGAAACAAAGTTTGTTAGCAATTGCACCCTGATTGTGATGTTTAAATTGCCTCTGGAGGCTTTATTGTAAGAGTTGCACCAAAACGAAAGACATTTCCTGATTCAGTGTATAATTCTACCCCAGAAAAGTGTGTCATACGTCAAGATTTGCGTGGCTGGATTTTTCTCAAAAAACTTAAAATCTTCTAATGGTCCCCACTTTAGCACTTTTTCGATGAAAAATCTGAATTTTTCCTAGTGAAATCTTAACTATACGTACTTGTTTATAATGTCCAGCTGGTCATAGGAAAAGCATCAGAATGGCCCGTGAGATGTCTAGAAAGCGAGAGAATTGGAAACAAAGTTTGTTAGCAATTGCACCCTGATTGTGATGTTTAAATTGCCTCCTGAGGCTTTATTGTGAGAGTTGCACCAAAACGAAAGACATTTCCTGATTCAGTGTAAAATTCTACCCCAGAAAAGTGTGTCATACGTCAAGATTTGCGTGGTTGGATTTTTCTCAAAAAACTTCAAATCTTCCAATGGTCCCCCCTTTGGCACTTTTTCGATGAAAAATCTGAATTTTTTCTAGTGAAATCTTAACTATACGTACTTGTTTAGAATGTCCAGCTGGTCATGGAAAAGCATCAGAATAGCCCGTGAGATGTCTAGAAAGTGAGAGAATTGGAAACAAAGTTTGTTAGCAATTGCACCCTGATTGTGATGTTTAAATTGCCTCTGGAGGCTTTATTGTGAGAGTTGCACCAAAACGAAAGACATTTCCTGATTCAGTGTATAATTCTACCCCAGAAAAGTGTGTCATACGTCAAGATTTGCGTGGTTGGATTTTTCTCAAAAAACTTCAAATCTTCCAATGGTCCCCCCTTTGGCACTTTTTCGATGAAAAATCTGAATTTTTTCTAGTGAAATCTTAACTATACGTACTTGTTTAGAATGTCCAGCTGGTCATGGAAAAGCATCAGAATGGCCCGTGAGACGTCTAGAAATGAGAGAATTAGAAACAAAGTTTGTTAGCAATTGCGCCCTGATTGTGATGTTTAAATTGCCTCTGGAGGCTTTATTGTAAGAGTTGCACCAAAACGAAAGACATTTCCTGATTCAGTGTATAATTCTACCCAAGAAAAATGTGTCATACATCAAGATTTGCGTGGTTGGATTTTTCTCAAAAAACTTCAAATCTTCTAATGGTCCCCCCTTTGGCACTTTTTCGATGAAAAATCTGAATTTTTTCTAGTGAAATCTTAACTATACGTACTTGTTTAGAATGTCCAGCTGGTCATGGAAAAGCATCAGAATAGCCCGTGAGATGTCTAGAAAGCGAGAGAATTGGAAACAAAGTTTGTTAGCAATTGCACCCTGATTGTGATGTTTAAATTGCCTCTGGAGGCTTTATTGTAAGAGTTGCACCAAAACGAAAGACATTTCCTGATTCAGTGTATAATTCTACCCCAGAAAAGTGTGTCATACGTCAAGATTTGCGTGGTTGGATTTTTCTCAAAAAACTTCAAATCTTCCAATGGTCCCCCCTTTGGCACTTTTTCGATGAAAAATCTGAATTTTTTCTAGTGAAATCTTAACTATACGTACTTGTTTAGAATGTCCAGCTGGTCATGGAAAAGCATCAGAATAGCCCGTGAGATGTCTAGAAAGCGAGAGAATTGGAAACAAAGTTTGTTAGCAATTGCACCCTGATTGTGATGTTTAAATTGCCTCTGGAGGCTTTATTGTAAGAGTTGCACCAAAACGAAAGACATTTCCTGATTCAGTGTATAATTCTACCCCAGAAAAGTGTGTCATACGTCAAGATTTGCGTGGTTGGATTTTTCTCAAAAAACTTCAAATCTTCCAATGGTCCCCCCTTTGGCACTTTTTCGATGAAAAATCTGAATTTTTTCTAGTGAAATCTTAACTATACGTACTTGTTTAGAATGTCCAGCTGGTCATGGAAAAGCATCAGAATGGCCCGTGAGATGTCTAGAAAGCGAGAGAATTGGAAACAAAGTTTGTTAGCAATTGCACCCTGATTGTGATGTTTAAATTGCCTCTGGAGGCTTTATTGTAAGAGTTGCACCAAAACGAAAGACATTTCCTGATTCAGTGTATAATTCTACCCCAGAAAAGTGTGTCATACGTCAAGATTTGCGTGGTTGGATTTTTCTCAAAAAACTTCAAATCTTCCAATGGTCCCCCCTTTGGCACTTTTTCGATGAAAAATCTGAATTTTTTCTAGTGAAATCTTAACTATACGTACTTGTTTAGAATGTCCAGCTGGTCATAGGAAAAGCATCAGAATGGCCCGTGAGATGTCTAGAAAGCGAGAGAATTGGAAACAAAGTTTGTTAGCAATTGCACCCTGATTGTGATGTTTAAATTGCCTCTGGAGGCTTTATTGTAAGAGTTGCACCAAAACGAAAGACATTTCCTGATTCAGTGTATAATTCTACCCCAGAAAAGTGTGTCATACGTCAAGATTTGCGTGGTTGGATTTTTCTCAAAAAACTTCAAATCTTCCAATGGTCCCCCCTTTGGCACTTTTTCGATGAAAAATCTGAATTTTTTCTAGTGAAATCTTAACTATACGTACTTGTTTAGAATGTCCAGCTGGTCATGGAAAAGCATCAGAATAGCCCGTGAGATGTCTAGAAAGTGAGAGAATTGGAAACAAAGTTTGTTAGCAATTGCACCCTGATTGTGATGTTTAAATTGCCTCTGGAGGCTTTATTGTGAGAGTTGCACCAAAACGAAAGACATTTCCTGATTCAGTGTATAATTCTACCCCAGAAAAGTGTGTCATACGTCAAGATTTGCGTGGTTGAATTTTTCTCAAAAAACTTCAAATTTTCAAATGGTCCCCCCTTTGGCTATTTTTCGATGAAAAATCTAAAATTTTTCTAGTGAAAGCTTAACTATACGTACTTGTTTAGAATGTCCAGCTGGTCATGAAAAGCATCAGAATGGCCCGTGAGATGTCTAGAAAGCGAGAGAATTAGAAACAAAGTTTGTTAGCAATTGCACCCTGATTGTGATGTTTAAATTGCCTCTGGAGGCTTTATTGTAAGAGTTGCACCAAAACGAAAGACATTTCCTGATTCAGTGTATAATTCTACCCCAGAAAAGTGTGTCATACGTCAAGATTTGCGTGGTTGGATTTTTCTCAAAAAACTTCAAATCTTCCAATGGTCCCCCCTTTGGCACTTTTTCGATGAAAAATCTGAATTTTTTCTAGTGAAATCTTAACTATACGTACTTGTTTAGAATGTCCAGCTGGTCATGAAAAGCATCAGAATAGCCCGTGAGATGTCTAGAAAGCGAGAGAATTGGAAACAAAGTTTGTTAGCAATTGCACCCTGATTGTGATGTTTAAATTGCCTCTGGAGGCTTTATTGTAAGAGTTGCACCAAAACGAAAGACATTTCCTGATTCAGTGTATAATTCTACCCCAGAAAAGTGTGTCATACGTCAAGATTTGCGTGGTTGGATTTTTCTCAAAAAACTTCAAATCTTCCAATGGTCCCCCTTTGGCACTTTTTCGATGAAAAATCTGAATTTTTTCTAGTGAAATCTTAACTATACGTACTTGTTTAGAATGTCCAGCTGGTCATGGAAAAGCATCAGAATAGCCCGTGAGATGTCTAGAAAGCGAGAGAATTGGAAACAAAGTTTGTTAGCAATTGCACCCTGATTGTGATGTTTAAATTGCCTCTGGAGGCTTTATTGTAAGAGTTGCACCAAAACGAAAGACATTTCCTGATTCAGTGTATAATTCTACCCCAGAAAAGTGTGTCATACGTCAAGATTTGCGTGGTTGGATTTTTCTCAAAAAACTTCAAATCTTCCAATGGTCCCCCCTTTGGCACTTTTTCGATGAAAAATCTGAATTTTTTCTAGTGAAATCTTAACTATACGTACTTGTTTAGAATGTCCAGCTGGTCATGGAAAAGCATCAGAATGGCCCGTGAGACGTCTAGAAAGCGAGAGAATTGGAAACAAAGTTTGTTAGCAATTGCACCCTGATTGTGATGTTTAAATTGCCTCTGGAGGCTTTATTGTAAGAGTTGCACCAAAACGAAAGACATTTCCTGATTCAGTGTATAATTCTACCCCAGAAAAGTGTGTCATACGTCAAGATTTGCGTGGTTGGATTTTTCTCAAAAAACTTCAAATCTTCCAATGGTCCCCCCTTTGGCACTTTTTCGATGAAAAATCTGAATTTTTTCTAGTGAAATCTTAACTATACGTACTTGTTTAGAATGTCCAGCTGGTCATGGAAAAGCATCAGAATGGCCCGTGAGATGTCTAGAAAGCGAGAGAATTGGAAACAAAGTTTGTTAGCAATTGCACCCTGATTGTGATGTTTAAATTGCCTCTGGAGGCTTTATTGTAAGAGTTGCACCAAAACGAAAGACATTTCCTGATTCAGTGTATAATTCTACCCCAGAAAAGTGTGTCATACGTCAAGATTTGCGTGGTTGGATTTTTCTCAAAAAACTTCAAATCTTCCAATGGTCCCCCCTTTGGCACTTTTTCGATGAAAAATCTGAATTTTTTGTAGTGAAATCTTAACTATACGTACTTATTCAGATTGTTCAGCTGGTCATGGAAAAGCATCAGAATAGCCCGTGAGATGTCTAGAAAACGAAAGAACTTGAAACATAGTTTGTTAGCAATTGCACCCTGATTGTGATGTTTAAATTGCCTCTGGAGGCTTTATTGTGAGAGTTGCACCAAAACGAAAGACATTTCCTGATTCAGTGTATAATTCTACCCCAGAAAAGTGTGTCATACGTCAAGATTTGCGTGGTTGGATTTTTCTCAAAAAACTTCAAATCTTCCAATGGTCCCCCCTTTGGCACTTTTTCGATGAAAAATCTGAATTTTTTCTAGTGAAATCTTAACTATACGTACTTGTTTAGAATGTCCAGCTGGTCATAGAAAAGCATCAGAATGGCCCGTGAGATGTCTAGAAAGCGAGAGAATTGGAAACAAAGTTTGTTAGCAATTGCACCCTGATTGTGATGTTTAAATTGCCTCTGAAGGCTTTATTGTAAGAGTTGCACCAAAACGAAAGACATTTCCTGATTCAGTGTATAATTCTACCCCAGAAAAGTGTGTCATACGTCAAGATTTGCGTGGTTGGATTTTTCTCAAAAAACTTCAAATCTTCCAATGGTCCCCCCTTTGGCACTTTTTCGATGAAAAATCTGAATTTTTTCTAGTGAAATCTTAACTATACGTACTTGTTTAGAATGTCCAGCTGGTCATGGAAAAGCATCAGAATAGCCCGTGAGATGTCTAGAAAGCGAGAGAATTGGAAACAAAGTTTGTTAGCAATTGCACCCTGATTGTGATGTTTAAATTGCCTCTGGAGGCTTTATTGTAAGAGTTGCACCAAAACGAAAGACATTTCCTGATTCAGTGTATAATTCTACCCCAGAAAAGTGTGTCATACGTCAAGATTTGCGTGGTTGGATTTTTCTCAAAAAACTTCAAATCTTCCAATGGTCCCCCCTTTGGCACTTTTTCGATGAAAAATCTGAATTTTTTCTAGTGAAATCTTAACTATACGTACTTGTTTAGAATGTCCAGCTGGTCATGGAAAAGCATCAGAATAGCCCGTGAGATGTCTAGAAAGCGAGAGAATTGGAAACAAAGTTTGTTAGCAATTGCACCCTGATTGTGATGTTTAAATTGCCTCTGGAGGCTTTATTGTAAGAGTTGCACCAAAACGAAAGACATTTCCTGATTCAGTGTATAATTCTACCCCAGAAAAGTGTGTCATACGTCAAGATTTGCGTGGTTGGATTTTTCTCAAAAAACTTCAAATCTTCCAATGGTCCCCCCTTTGGCACTTTTTCGATGAAAAATCTGAATTTTTTCTAGTGAAATCTTAACTATACGTACTTGTTTAGAATGTCCAGCTGGTCATGGAAAAGCATCAGAATGGCCCGTGAGATGTCTAGAAAGCGAGAGAATTGGAAACAAAGTTTGTTAGCAATTGCACCCTGATTGTGATGTTTAAATTGCCTCTGGAGGCTTTATTGTAAGAGTTGCACCAAAACGAAAGACATTTCCTGATTCAGTGTATAATTCTACCCCAGAAAAGTGTGTCATACGTCAAGATTTGCGTGGTTGGATTTTTCTCAAAAAACTTCAAATCTTCCAATGGTCCCCCCTTTGGCACTTTTTCGATGAAAAATCTGAATTTTTTCTAGTGAAATCTTAACTATACGTACTTGTTTAGAATGTCCAGCTGGTCATGGAAAAGCATCAGAATGGCCCGTGAGATGTCTAAAAAGCGACAAAATTGGAAACAAAGTTTGTTAGTTATTGCACCCTGATTGTGATGTTTAAATTGCCTCTGGAGGCTTTATTGTAAGAGATGCACCAAAACGAAAGACATTTCCTGATTCAGTGTATAATTCTACCCCAGAAAAGTGTGTCATACGTCAAGATTTGCGTGGTTGGATTTTTCTCAAAAAACTTCAAATCTTCCAATGGTCCCCCCTTTGGCACTTTTTCGATGAAAAATCTGAATTTTTTCTAGTGAAATCTTAACTATACGTACTTGTTTAGAATGTCCAGCTGGTCATGGAAAAGCATCAGAATAGCCCGTGAGATGTCTAGAAAGCGAGAGAATTGGAAACAAAGTTTGTTAGCAATTGCACCCTGATTGTGATGTTTAAATTGCCTCTGGAGGCTTTATTGTAAGAGTTGCACCAAAACAAAAGACATTTCCTGATTCAGTGTATAATTCTACCCCAGAAAAGTGTGTCATACGTCAAGATTTGCGTGGTTGGATTTTTCTCAAAAAACTTCAAATCTTCCAATGGTCCCCCCTTTGGCACTTTTTCGATGAAAAATCTGAATTTTTTCTAGTGAAATCTTAACTATACGTACTTGTTTAGAATGTCCAGCTGGTCATGGAAAAGCATCAGAATAGCCCGTGAGATGTCTAGAAAGCGAAAAATTGGAAACAAAGTTTGTTAGCAATTGCACCCTGATTTTGATGTTTAAATTGCCTCTGGAGGCTTAATTGTAAGAGTTGCACCAAAACGAAAGACATTTCGTGATTCAGTGCAATAATTCTACCCCAGAAAAGTGTGTCATACGTCAAGATTTGCGTGGTTGGATTTTTCTCAAAAAACTTCAAATCTTCCAATGGTCCCCCCTTTGGCACTTTTTCGATGAAAAATCTGAATTTTTTCTAGTGAAATCTTAACTATACGTACTTGTTTAGAATGTCCAGCTGGTCATGGAAAAGCATCAGAATAGGCCCGTGAGATGTCTAGAAAGCGAGAGAATTGGAAACAAAGTTTGTTAGCAATTGCACCTGATTGTGATGTTTAAATTGCCTCTGGAGGCTTTATTGTAAGAGTTGCACCAAAACGAAAGACATTTCCTGATTCAGTGTATAATTCTACCCCAGAAAAGTGTGTCATACGTCAAGATTTGCGTGGTTGGATTTTTCTCAAAAAACTTCAAAACTTCCAATGGTCCCCCTTTGGCACTTTTTCGATGAAAAATCTGAATTTTTTCTAGTGAAATCTTAACTATACGTACTTGTTTAGAATGTCCAGCTGGTCATGGAAAAGCATCAGAATGGCCCGTGAGACGTCTAGAAAGCGAGAGAATTGGAAACAAAGTTTGTTAGCAATTGCACCCTGATTGTGATGTTTAAATTGCCTCTGGAGGCTTTATTGTAAGAGTTGCACCAAAACGAAAGACATTTCCTGATTCAGTGTATAATTCTACCCCAGAAAAGTGTGTCATACGTCAAGATTTGCGTGGTTGGATTTTCTCAAAAAACTTCAAATCTTCCAATGGTCCCCCCTTTGGCACTTTTTCGATGAAAAATCTGAATTTTTTCTAGTGAAATCTTAACTATACGTACTTGTTTAGAATGTCCAGCTGGTCATGGAAAAGCATCAGAATAGCCCGTGAGATGTCTAGAAAGCGAGAGAATTGGAAACAAAGTTTGTTAGCAATTGCACCCTGATTGTGATGTTTAAATTGCCTCTGGAGGCTTTATTGTAAGAGTTGCACCAAAACGAAAGACATTTCCTGATTCAGTGTATAATTCTACCCCAGAAAAGTGTGTCATACGTCAAGATTTGCGTGGTTGGATTTTTCTCAAAAAACTTCAAATCTTCCAATGGTCCCCCCTTTGGCACTTTTTCGATGAAAAATCTGAATTTTTTCTAGTGAAATCTTAACTATACGTACTTGTTTAGAATGTCCAGCTGGTCATGGAAAAGCATCAGAATAGCCCGTGAGATGTCTAGAAAGCGAGAGAATTGGAAACAAAGTTTGTTAGCAATTGCACCCTGATTGTGATGTTTAAATTGCCTCTGGAGGCTTTATTGTAAGAGTTGCACCAAAACGAAAGACATTTCCTGATTCAGTGTATAATTCTACCCCAGAAAAGTGTGTCATACGTCAAGATTTGCGTGGTTGGATTTTTCTCAAAAAACTTCAAATCTTCCAATGGTCCCCCCTTTGGCACTTTTTCGATGAAAAATCTGAATTTTTTCTAGTGAAATCTTAACTATACGTACTTGTTTAGAATGTCCAGCTGGTCATGGAAAAGCATCAGAATAGCCCGTGAGATGTCTAGAAAGCGAGAGAATTGGAAACAAAGTTTGTTAGCAATTGCACCCTGATTGTGATGTTTAAATTGCCTCTGGAGGCTTTATTGTAAGAGTTGCACCAAAACGAAAGACATTTCCTGATTCAGTGTATAATTCTACCCCAGAAAAGTGTGTCATACGTCAAGATTTGCGTGGTTGGATTTTTCTCAAAAAACTTCAAATCTTCCAATGGTCCCCCCTTTGGCACTTTTTCGATGAAAAATCTGAATTTTTTCTAGTGAAATCTTAACTATACGTACTTGTTTAGAATGTCCAGCTGGTCATGGAAAAGCATCAGAATAGCCCGTGAGATGTCTAGAAAGCGAGAGAATTAGAAACAAAGTTTGTTAGCAATTGCACCCTGATTGTGATGTTTAAATTGCCTCTGGAGGCTTTATTGTAAGAGTTGCACCAAAACGAAAGACATTTCCTGATTCAGTGTATAATTCTACCCCAGAAAAGTGTGTCATACGTCAAGATTTGCGTGGTTGGATTTTTCTCAAAAAACTTCAAATCTTCCAATGGTCCCCCCTTTGGCACTTTTTCGATGAAAAATCTGAATTTTTCTAGTGAAATCTTAACTATACGTACTTGTTTAGAATGTCCAGCTGGTCATGGAAAAGCATCAGAATGGCCCGTGAGATGTCTAGAAAGCGAGAGAATTGGAAACAAAGTTTGTTAGCAATTGCACCCTGATTGTGATGTTTAAATTGCCTCTGGAGGCTTTATTGTAAGAGTTGCACCAAAACGAAAGACATTTCCTGATTCAGTGTATAATTCTACCCCAGAAAAGTGTGTCATACGTCAAGATTTGCGTGGTTGGATTTTTCTCAAAAAACTTCAAATCTTCCAATGGTCCCCCCTTTGGCACTTTTTCGATGAAAAATCTGAATTTTTTCTAGTGAAATCTTAACTATACGTACTTGTTTAGAATGTCCAGCTGGTCATGGAAAAGCATCAGAATAGCCCGTGACATGTCTAGAAAGCGAGAGAATTGAAACAAAGTTTGTTAGCAATTGCACCCTGATTGTGATGTTTAAATTGCCTCTGGAGGCTTTATTGTAAGAGTTGCACCAAAACGAAAGACATTTCCTGATTCAGTGTATAATTCTACCCCAGAAAAGTGTGTCATACGTCAAGATTTGCGTGGTTGGATTTTTCTCAAAAAACTTCAAATCTTCCAATGGTCCCCCCTTTGGCACTTTTTCGATGAAAAATCTGAATTTTTTCTAGTGAAATCTTAACTATACGTACTTGTTTAGAATGTCCAGCTGGTCATGGAAAAGCATCAGAATAGCCCGTGAGATGTCTAGAAAGCGAGAGAATTAGAAACAAAGTTTGTTAGCAATTGCACCCTGATTGTGATGTTTAAATTGCCTCTGGAGGCTTTATTGTAAGAGTTGCACCAAAACGAAAGACATTTCCTGATTCAGTGTATAATTCTACCCCAGAAAAGTGTGTCATACGTCAAGATTTGCGTGGTTGGATTTTTCTCAAAAAACTTCAAATCTTCCAATGGTCCCCCCTTTGGCACTTTTTCGATGAAAAATCTGAATTTTTTCTAGTGAAATCTTAACTATACGTACTTGTTTAGAATGTCCAGCTGGTCATGGAAAAGCATCAGAATAGCCCGTGAGATGTCTAGAAAGCGAGAGAATTGGAAACAAAGTTTGTTAGCAATTGCACCCTGATTGTGATGTTTAAATTGCCTCTGGAGGCTTTATTGTAAGAGTTGCACCAAAACGAAAGACATTTCCTGATTCAGTGTATAATTCTACCCCAGAAAAGTGTGTCATACGTCAAGATTTGCGTGGTTGGATTTTTCTCAAAAAACTTCAAATCTTCCAATGGTCCCCCCTTTGGCACTTTTTCGATGAAAAATCTGAATTTTTTCTAGTGAAATCTTAACTATACGTACTTGTTTAGAATGTCCAGCTGGTCATGGAAAAGCATCAGAATAGCCCGTGAGATGTCTAGAAAGCGAGAGAATTGGAAACAAAGTTTGTTAGCAATTGCACCCTGATTGTGATGTTTAAATTGCCTCTGGAGGCTTTATTGTAAGAGTTGCACCAAAACGAAAGACATTTCCTGATTCAGTGTATAATTCTACCCCAGAAAAGTGTGTCATACGTCAAGATTTGCGTGGTTGGATTTTTCTCAAAAAACTTCAAATCTTCCAATGGTCCCCCCTTTGGCACTTTTTCGATGAAAAATCTGAATTTTTTCTAGTGAAATCTTAACTATACGTACTTGTTTAGAATGTCCAGCTGGTCATGGAAAAGCATCAGAATGGCCCGTGAGATGTCTAGAAAGCGAGAGAATTGGAAACAAAGTTTGTTAGCAATTGCACCCTGATTGTGATGTTTAAATTGCCTCTGGAGGCTTTATTGTAAGAGTTGCACCAAAACGAAAGACATTTCCTGATTCAGTGTATAATTCTACCCCAGAAAAGTGTGTCATACGTCAAGATTTGCGTGGTTGGATTTTTCTCAAAAAACTTCAAATCTTCCAATGGTCCCCCCTTTGGCACTTTTTCGATGAAAAATCTGAATTTTTTCTAGTGAAATCTTAACTATACGTACTTGTTTAGAATGTCCAGCTGGTCATGGAAAAGCATCAGAATAGCCCGTGAGATGTCTAGAAAGCGAGAGAATTGGAAACAAAGTTTGTTAGCAATTGCACCCTGATTGTGATGTTTAAATTGCCTCTGGAGGCTTTATTGTAAGAGTTGCACCAAAACGAAAGACATTTCCTGATTCAGTGTATAATTCTACCCCAGAAAAGTGTGTCATACGTCAAGATTTGCGTGGTTGGATTTTTCTCAAAAAACTTCAAATCTTCCAATGGTCCCCCCTTTGGCACTTTTTCGATGAAAAATCTGAATTTTTTCTAGTGAAATCTTAACTATACGTACTTGTTTAGAATGTCCAGCTGGTCATGGAAAAGCATCAGAATGGCCCGTGAGATGTCTAGAAAGCGAGAGAATTGGAAACAAAGTTTGTTAGCAATTGCACCCTGATTGTGATGTTTAAATTGCCTCTGGAGGCTTTATTGTAAGAGTTGCACCAAAACGAAAGACATTTCCTGATTCAGTGTATAATTCTACCCCAGAAAAGTGTGTCATACGTCAAGATTTGCGTGGTTGGATTTTTCTCAAAAAACTTCAAATCTTCCAATGGTCCCCCCTTTGGCACTTTTTCGATGAAAAATCTGAATTTTTTCTAGTGAAATCTTAACTATACGTACTTGTTTAGAATGTCCAGCTGGTCATGGAAAAGCATCAGAATGGCCCGTGAGATGTCTAGAAAGCGAGAGAATTGGAAACAAAGTTTGTTAGCAATTGCACCCTGATTGTGATGTTTAAATTGCCTCTGGAGGCTTTATTGTAGAGTTGAACCAAAAAGAAAGACATTTCCTGATTCAGTGTATAATTCTACCCCAGAAAAGTGTGTCATACGTCAAGATTTGCGTGGTTGGATTTTTCTCAAAAAACTTCAAATCTTCCAATGGTCCCCCCTTTGGCACTTTTTCGATGAAAAATCTGAATTTTTTCTAGTGAAATCTTAACTATACGTACTTGTTTAGAATGTCCAGCTGGTCATGGAAAAGCATCAGAATAGCCCGTGAGATGTCTAGAAAGCGAGAGAATTGGAAACAAAGTTTGTTAGCAATTGCACCCTGATTGTGATGTTTAAATTGCCTCTGGAGGCTTTATTGTAAGAGTTGCACCAAAACGAAAGACATTTCCTGATTCAGTGTATAATTCTACCCCAGAAAAGTGTGTCATACGTCAAGATTTGCGTGGTTGGATTTTTCTCAAAAAACTTCAAATCTTCCAATGGTCCCCCCTTTGGCACTTTTTCGATGAAAAATCTGAATTTTTTCTAGTGAAATCTTAACTATACGTACTTGTTTAGAATGTCCAGCTGGTCATGGAAAAGCATCAGAATGGCCCGTGAGATGTCTAGAAAGCGAGAGAATTGGAAACAAAGTTTGTTAGCAATTGCACCCTGATTGTGATGTTTAAATTGCCTCTGGAGGCTTTATTGTAAGAGTTGCACCAAAACGAAAGACATTTCCTGATTCAGTGTATAATTCTACCCCAGAAAAGTGTGTCATACGTCAAGATTTGCGTGGTTGGATTTTTCTCAAAAAACTTCAAATCTTCCAATGGTCCCCCCTTTGGCACTTTTTCGATGAAAAATCTGAATTTTTTCTAGTGAAATCTTAACTATACGTACTTGTTTAGAATGTCCAGCTGGTCATAGAAAAGCATCAGAATAGCCCGTGAGATGTCTAGAAAGCGAGAGAATTGGAAACAAAGTTTGTTAGCAATTGCACCCTGATTGTGATGTTTAAATTGCCTCTGGAGGCTTTATTGTAAGAGTTGCACCAAAACGAAAGACATTTCCTGATTCAGTGTATAATTCTACCCCAGAAAAGTGTGTCATACGTCAAGATTTGCGTGGTTGGATTTTTCTCAAAAAACTTCAAATCTTCCAATGGTCCCCCCTTTGGCACTTTTTCGATGAAAAATCTGAATTTTTTCTAGTGAAATCTTAACTATACGTACTTGTTTAGAATGTCCAGCTGGTCATGGAAAAGCATCAGAATAGCCCGTGAGATGTCTAGAAAGCGAGAGAATTGGAAACAAAGTTTGTTAGCAATTGCACCCTGATTGTGATGTTTAAATTGCCTCTGGAGGCTTTATTGTAAGAGTTGCACCAAAACGAAAGACATTTCCTGATTCAGTGTATAATTCTACCCCAGAAAAGTGTGTCATACGTCAAGATTTGCGTGGTTGGATTTTTCTCAAAAAACTTCAAATCTTCCAATGGTCCCCCTTTGGCACTTTTTCGATGATAAATCTGAATTTTTTCTAGTGAAATCTTAACTATACGTACTTGTTTAGAATGTCCAGCTGGTCATGGAAAAGCATCAGAATAGCCCGTGAGATGTCAAGAAAGTGAGAGAATTGGAAACAAAGTTTGTTAGCAATTGCATCCTGATTGTGATGTTTAAATTGCCTCTGGAGGCTTTATTGTAAGAGTTGCACCAAAACAAAAGACATTTCCTGATTCAGTGTATAATTCTACCCCAGAAAAGTGTGTCATACGTCAAGATTTGCGTGGTTGGATTTTTCTCAAAAAACTTCAAATCTTCCAATGGTTCCCCCTTTAGCACTTTTTCGATGAAAAATCTGAATTTTTTCTAGTGAAATCTTAACTATACGTACTTGTTTAGAATATCCAGCTGGTCATAGAAAAGCATCAGAATGGCCCGTGAGATGTCTAGAAAGCGAAAGAACTTGAAACAAAGTTTGTTAGCAATTGCACCCTGATTGTGATGTTTAAATTGCCTCTGGAGGCTTTATTGTAAGAGTTGCACTAAAACGAAAGACATTTCCTGATTCAGTGTATAATTCTACCCCAGAAAAGTGTGTCATACGTCAAGATTTGCGTGGTTGGATTTTTCTCAAAAAACTTCAAATCTTCCAATGGTCCCCCCTTTGGCACTTTTTCGATGAAAAATCTGAATTTTTTCTAGTGAAATCTTAACTATACGTACTTGTTTAGAATGTCCAGCTGGTCATGGAAAAGCATCAGAATGGCCCGTGAGATGTCTAGAAAGCGAGAGAATTGGAAACAAAGTTTGTTAGCAATTGCACCCTGATTGTGATGTTTAAATTGCCTCTGGAGGCTTTATTGTAAGAGTTGCACCAAAACGAAAGACATTTCCTGATTCAGTGTATAATTCTACCCCAGAAAAGTGTGTCATACGTCAAGATTTGCGTGGTTGGATTTTTCTCAAAAAACTTCAAATCTTCCAATGGTCCCCCCTTTGGCACTTTTTCGATGAAAAATCTGAATTTTTTCTAGTGAAATCTTAACTATACGTACTTGTTTAGAATGTCCAGCTGGTCATGGAAAAGCATCAGAATAGCCCGTGAGATGTCTAGAAAGCGAGAGAATTGGAAACAAAGTTTGTTAGCAATTGCACCCTGATTGTGATGTTTAAATTGCCTCTGGAGGCTTTATTGTAAGAGTTGCACCAAAACGAAAGACATTTCCTGATTCAGTGTATAATTCTACCCCAGAAAAGTGTGTCATACGTCAAGATTTGCGTGGTTGGATTTTTCTCAAAAAACTTCAAATCTTCCAATGGTCCCCCCTTTGGCACTTTTTCGATGAAAAATCTGAATTTTTTCTAGTGAAATCTTAACTATACGTACTTGTTTAGAATGTCCAGCTGGTCATGGAAAAGCATCAGAATAGCCCGTGAGATGTCTAGAAAGCGAGAGAATTGGAAACAAAGTTTGTTAGCAATTGCACCCTGATTGTGATGTTTAAATTGCCTCTGGAGGCTTTATTGTAAGAGTTGCACCAAAACGAAAGACATTTCCTGATTCAGTGTATAATTCTACCCCAGAAAAGTGTGTCATACGTCAAGATTTGCGTGGTTGGATTTTTCTCAAAAAACTTCAAATCTTCCAATGGTCCCCCCTTTGGCACTTTTTCGATGAAAAATCTGAATTTTTTCTAGTGAAATCTTAACTATACGTACTTGTTTAGAATGTCCAGCTGGTCATGGAAAAGCATCAGAATGGCCCGTGAGATGTCTAGAAAGCGAGAGAATTGGAAACAAAGTTTGTTAGCAATTGCACCCTGATTGTGATGTTTAAATTGCCTCTGGAGGCTTTATTGTAAGAGTTGCACCAAAACGAAAGACATTTCCTGATTCAGTGTATAATTCTACCCCAGAAAAGTGTGTCATACGTCAAGATTTGCGTGGTTGGATTTTTCTCAAAAAACTTCAAATCTTCCAATGGTCCCCCCTTTGGCACTTTTTCGATGAAAAATCTGAATTTTTTCTAGTGAAATCTTAACTATACGTACTTGTTTAGATTGTCCAGCTGGTCATGGAAAAGCATCAGAATAGCCCGTGAGATGTCTAGAAAGCGAGAGAATTGGAAACAAAGTTTGTTAGCAATTGCACCCTGATTGTGATGTTTAAATTGCCTCTGGAGGCTTTATTGTAAGAGTTGCACCAAAACGAAAGACATTTCCTGATTCAGTGTATAATTCTACCCCAGAAAAGTGTGTCATACGTCAAGATTTGCGTGGTTGGATTTTTCTCAAAAAACTTCAAATCTTCCAATGGTCCCCCCTTTGGCACTTTTTCGATGAAAAATCTGAATTTTTTCTAGTGAAATCTTAAATTTACGTACTTGTTTAGAATGTCCAGCTGGTCATGGAAAGGCATCAGAATAGCCCGTGAGATGTCTAGAAAGCGAGAGAATTAGAAACAAAGTTTGTTAGCAATTGCACCCTGATTGTGATGTTTAAATTGCCTCTGGAGGCTTTATTGTAAGAGTTGCACCAAAACGAAAGACATTTCCTGATTCAGTGTATAATTCTACCCCAGAAAAGTGTGTCATACGTCAAGATTTGCGTGGTTGGATTTTTCTCAAAAAACTTCAAATCTTCCAATGGTCCCCCTTTGGCACTTTTTCGATGAAAAATCTGAATTTTTTCTAGTGAAATCTTAACTATACGTACTTGTTTAGAATGTCCAGCTGGTCATGGAAAAGCATCAGAATGGCCCGTGAGATGTCTAGAAAGCGAGAGAATTGGAAACAAAGTTTGTTAGCAATTGCACCCTGATTGTGATGTTTAAATTGCCTCTGGAGGCTTTATTGTAAGAGTTGCACCAAAACGAAAGACATTTCCTGATTCAGTGTATAATTCTACCCCAGAAAAGTGTGTCATACGTCAAGATTTGCGTGGTTGGATTTTTCTCAAAAAACTTCAAATCTTCCAATGGTCCCCCCTTTGGCACTTTTTCGATGAAAAATCTGAATTTTTTCTAGTGAAATCTTAACTATACGTACTTGTTTAGAATGTCCAGCTGGTCATGGAAAAGCATCAGAATGGCCTGTGAGACGTCTAGAAAGCGAGAGAATTGAAACAAAGTTTGTTAGCAATTGCACCCTGATTGTGATGTTTTAATTGCCTCTGAAGGCTTTATTGTGAGAGTTGCCCTAAAACGAAAGACATTTCCTGATTCAGTGTATTAATCTACCCCAGAAAAGTGTGTCATACGTCAAGATTTGCGTGGTTGGATTTTTCTCAAAAATCTTCAAATCTTCCAATGGTCCCCCCTTTGGCACTTTTTCGATGAAAAATCTGAATTTTTTCTAGTGAAATCTTAACTATACGTACTTGTTTAGAATGTCCAGCTGGTCATGGAAAAGCATCAGAATAGCCCGTGAGATGTCTAGAAAGCGAGAGAATTGGAAACAAAGTTTGTTAGCAATTGCACCCTGATTGTGATGTTTAAATTGCCTCTGGAGGCTTTATTGTAAGAGTTGCACCAAAACGAAAGACATTTCCTGATTCAGTGTATAATTCTACCCCAGAAAAGTGTGTCATACGTCAAGATTTGCGTGGTTGGATTTTTCTCAAAAAACTTCAAATCTTCCAATGGTCCCCCCTTTGGCACTTTTTCGATGAAAAATCTGAATTTTTTCTAGTGAAATCTTAACTATACGTACTTGTTTAGAATGTCCAGCTGGTCATGGAAAAGCATCAGAATAGCCCGTGAGATGTCTAGAAAGCGAGAGAATTGGAAACAAAGTTTGTTAGCAATTGCACCCTGATTGTGATGTTTAAATTGCCTCTGGAGGCTTTATTGTAAGAGTTGCACCAAAACGAAAGACATTTCCTGATTCAGTGTATAATTCTACCCCAGAAAAGTGTGTCATACGTCAAGATTTGCGTGGTTGGATTTTTCTCAAAAAACTTCAAATCTTCCAATGGTCCCCCCTTTGGCACTTTTTCGATGAAAAATCTGAATTTTTTCTAGTGAAATCTTAACTATACGTACTTGTTTAGAATGTCCAGCTGGTCATGGAAAAGCATCAGAATAGACCGTGAAATGTAAAGAAAGCGAGAGAATTGGAAACAAAGTTTGTTAGCAATTGCACCCTGATTGTGATGTTTAAATTGCTTCTGGAGGCTTTATTGTAAGAGTTGCACCAAAACGAAAGACATTTCCTGATTCAGTGTATAATTCTACCCCAGAAAAGTGTGTCATACGTCAAGATTTGCGTGGTTGGATTTTTCTCAAAAAACTTCAAATCTTCCAATGGTCCCCCTTTGGCACTTTTTCGATGAAAAATCTGAATTTTTTCTAGTGAAATCTTAACTATACGTACTTGTTTAGAATGTCCAGCTGGTCATAGAAAAGCATCAGAATGGCCCGTGAGATGTCTAGAAAGCGAGAGAATTGAAACAAAGTTTGTTAGCAATTGCACCCTGATTGTGATGTTTAAATTGCCTCTGGAGGCTTTATTGTAAGAGTTGCACTAAAACGAAAGACATTTCCTGATTCAGTGTATAATTCTACCCCAGAAAAGTGTGTCATACGTCAAGATTTGCGTGGTTGGATTTTTCTCAAAAAACTTCAAATCTTCCAATGGTCCCCCTTTGGCACTTTTTCGATGAAAAATCTGAAATTTTTTGTAGTGAAATCTTAACTATACGTACTTGTTCAGATTGTCCAGCTGGTCATGGAAAAGCATCAGAATAGCCCGTGAGATGTCAAGAAAGTGAGAGAATTGGAAACAAAGTTTGTTAGCAATTGCATCCTGATTGTTATGTTTAAATTGCCTCTGGAGGCTTTATTGTGAGAGTTGCACCAAAACGAAAGACATTTCCTGATTCAGTGTATAATTCTACCCCAGAAAAGTGTGTCATACGTCAAGATTTGCGTGGTTGGATTTTTCTCAGAAAACTTCAAATCTTCCAATGGTTTCCCCTTTAACACTTTTTCGATGAAAAATCTGAATTTTTTCTAGTGAAATCTTAACTATACGTACTTGTTTAGAATATCCAGCTGGTCATAGAAAAGCATCAGAATGGCCCGTGAGATGTCTAGAAAGCGAAGAACTTGAAACAAAGTTTGTTAACAATAGCACTCTGATTGTGATGTTTAAATTGCCTCTGGAGGCTTTATTGTAAGAGTTGCACTAAAACGAAAGACATTTCCTGATTCATTGTATAATTCTACCCCAGAGAAGTGTGTCATACGTCAAGATTTGCGTGATTAGATTTTTCTCAAAAAACTTCAAATCTTCCAATGGTACTTTTTCGATGAAAAATCTGAATTTTTTCTAGTGAAATCTTAACTATACGTACTTGTTTAGAATGTCCAGCTGGTCATAGAAAAGCATCAGAATGGCCCGTGAGATGTCTAGAAAGCGAGAGAATTGGAAACAAAGTTTTTAGCAAATTCGCCCTGATTGTGATGTTTAAATTCCCTCTGGAGGCTTTATTGTGAGAGTTGCACCAAAACGAAAGACATTTCCTGATTCAGTGTATAATTCTACCCCAGAAAAGTGTGTCATACGTCAAGATTTGCGTGGTTGGATTTTTCTCAAAAAACTTCAAATCTTCCAATGGTCCCCCCTTTGGCACTTTTTCGATGAAAAATCTGAATTTTTTCTAGTGAAATCTTAACTATACGTACTTGTTTAGAATGTCCAGCTGGTCATGGAAAAGCATCAGAATAGCCCGTGAGATGTCAAGAAAGTGAGAGAATTGGAAACAAAGTTTGTTAGCAATTGCATCCTGATTGTGATGTTTAAATTGCCTCTGGAGGCTTTATTGTAAGAGTTGCACCAAAACAAAAGACATTTCCTGATTCAGTGTATAATTCTACCCCAGAAAAGTGTGTCATACGTCAAGATTTGCGTGGTTGGATTTTTCTCAGAAAACTTCAAATCTTCCAATGGTTCCCCCTTTAGCACTTTTTCGATGAAAAATCTGAATTTTTTCTAGTGAAATCTTAACTATACGTACTTGTTTATATTGTCCAGCTGGTCATGGAAAAGCATCAGAATAGCCCGTAAGATGTCAAGAAAGCGAGAGAATTGGAAACAAAGTTTGTTAGCAATTGCACCCTGATTGTGATGTATAAATTGCCTCTGGAGGCTTTATTGTAAGAGTTGCACTAAAACGAAAGACATTTCCTGATTCAGTGTATAATTCTACCCCAGAGAAGTGTGTCATACGTCAAGATTTGCGTGATTGGATTTTTCTCAAAAAACTTCAAATCTTCCAATGGTACTTTTTCGATGAAAAATCTGAATTTTTTCTAGTGAAATCTTAATTGTACGTACTTGTTGAGAATGTCCAGCTGGTCATAGAAAAGCATCAGAATGGCCCGTGAGATGTCTAGAAAGCGAGAGAATTGGAAACAAACTTTTTAGCACATTCGCCCTGATTGTGTTGTTTAAATTCCCTCTGAAGCCTTTATTGTGAGAGTTTCACCAATACGAAAGACATTTCCTGATTCAGTGTATAATTCTACCCCAGAAAAGTGTGTCATACGTCAAGATTTGCGTGGTTGGATTTTTCTCAGAAAACTTCAAATCTTCCAATGGTTTCCCCTTTAGCACTTTTTCAATGAAAAATACGAATTTTTTCTAGTGAAATCTTAACTATACGTACTTGTTTAGAATATCCAGCTGGTCATAGAAAAGCATCAGAATGGCCCGTGACATGTCTAGAAAGCGAAGAACTTGAAACAAAGTTTGTTAACAATAGCACTCTGATTGTGATGTTTAAATTGCCTCTGGAGGCTTTATTGTAAGAGTTGCACTAAAACGAAAGACATTTCCTGATTCATTGTATAATTCTACCCCAGAGAAGTGTGTCATACGTCAAGATTTGCGTGATTGGATTTTTCTCAAAAAACTTCAAATCTTCCAATGGTACTTTTTCGATGAAAAATCTGAATTTTTTCTAGTGAAATCTTAATTGTACGTACTTGTTGAGAATGTCCAGCTGGTCATAGAAAAGCATCAGAATGGCCCGTGAGATGTCTAGAAAGCGAGAGAATTGGAAACAAACTTTTTAGCACATTCGCCCTGATTGTGTTGTTTAAATTCCCTCTGAAGCCTTTATTGTGAGAGTTTCACCAATACGAAAGACATTTCCTGATTCAGTGTATAATTCTACCACACAAAAGTGTGTCATACGTCAAGATTTGCGTGGTTGGATTTTTCTCAAAAAACTTCAAATTTTCCAATGGTCCCCACTTTGGCACTTTTTCGATGAAAAATCTTAAATTTTTTGTAGTGAAATCTTAACTATACGTACTTGTTCAGATTGTCCAGCTGGTCATGGAAAAGCATCAGAATAGCCCGTGAGATGCCAAGAAAGTGAGAGAATTGGAAACAAAGTTTGTTAGCAATTGCAACCTAAATGTTATGTTTGAATTGCCTCTGGAGGCTTTATTGTGAGAGTTGCACCAAAACGAAAGACATTTCCTGATTCAGTGTATAATTCGTTCCCAGAAGAGTGTGTCATACTACAAGATTTGCGTGGTTGGATTTTTCTCAAAAAACTTCAAATCTTCCAATGGTCCCCCCTTTGGCACTTTTTCGATGAAAAATCTGAATTTTTTCTAGTTAAATCTTAACTATACGTCTTTTTAGAATGCCAGTGGGATGCAAAACACAGAAGGCCCTGAGAGTCTAGGAAAAAGAGAAAGGAAAAAAATTTTAGAATTCGCCCCCAATTGTGTGTTTTTAAATCCCCCTGAAACCCTTTTTTGTGAAGTTTCACCCAAAAAGAAGCATTTTCTGATTAGTTTATAATTTAAACCCAAAAAGGTGTCTACGTCAAGATTTGCGGTTGGTTTTTTTCAAAAAACTTCAAATTTTCCCAAAGGCCCCCTTTGGCACTTTTTCGTGAAAATTTTTAAAAATTTTTTTATAAATCTTAACTATACGTACTTTAATTGTCCATGGGCATTTGGAAAAAACTCAAATAGCCCGTGGATGTCAAAAAGGGAAAAATTTGGGAAAAAAATTTTTTAGCAATTGCACCTATTGTGGTTTAAATTGCCCTGAGGCTTTATTGTAAAAGTTGCACCAAAACGAAAGCATTTTCCCGATTCAGTGTATAATTTTTACCCCCAAAATTGTGTCATACTCAAAAAATTTTCGTGGTTGGGTTTTTTTTCAAAAAACTTCAAATCTTTTCCCAAAGGGCCCCCTTTTTGGCACTTTTTTTGATGAAAAAATCTAATTTTTTTAGTGAAATCTTTAAATAACGTACTTGTTTAGAATTCCACTGGGCTAGAAAAGCATCAGAAAGCCCGGAGATGTCAAAAAAGGAAGAATTGGGAAAAAAATTTGTTACAAAAGCACCATTGTATGTTAAAATTCCTCGGGGCTTATTGTAAGAGTTGCACAAAACGAAGACATTTCCTGTTCAGTTAATTCTACCCCAGAAAGTGTGTCATACGTCAAGATTTGCGTGTTGGATTTTTCTCAAAAACTTCAAAACTTCCAATGGTCCCCCCTTTGGGACTTTTTTTATGAAAAATCTATTTTTTCTGTGAAATCTTTTAATTTCGACTTGTTGAAATTCCAGCTGGTCAAAGAAAAGCATCAGAATGGCCCTGAAGGGGCTAGGAACGAAGAATTGAAACAAATTTTTTGACATTGCCCCTGATTGTGTTGTTAAATTCCCTCTGAACCCTTTTTTGTAGAGTTTTCACCAAAACGAAAGACATTTCCCGATTTGTGAAAAATTTTACCCCAAAAGTGTGTCATACTCAAATTTCGTGGTTATTTTTTTTTAAAAAACTTCAAATTTTCCAAAGGTTTACTTTTTCGATGAAAAATCTTAAATTTTTTTTAGTGAAACTTAATTACGACTGTTAATTGTCCAGCTGGGCATGAAAAGATCAGAAAGCCCGGGGATGTCAAAAAAGGAGAGAATTGGGAAAAAAATTTTTAGCAATTGCCCTGATGTGTGTTTAAATTCCTCTGGAGGCTTTATTGGAGAGTTTCCCAAAAACGAAAGACATTTCCTGATTCAGTGTATAATTTACCCAAAATGTGTCATACTCAAGATTTGCGTGGTTGGATTTTTTTCAAAAAACTCAAATTTTCCAATGGGCCCCCCTTTTTTCACTTTTTCGATGAAAAATTAAAATTTTTTTGTTAAATCTTTTAAATATACGTACTTGTTTAAAAATTTCGCTGGGCATGAAAACATCAGAATGGGCCCCTGAGAAGTCAGAAAAAAAGAAATTGGAAAAAACTTTAGCAAAAATTGCACTGATTTGAAATTTTTTTAAAATTCCTCTGAAAGCTTTATTTGAGAGTTGCACCAAAAAAAACATTTCCTGATTTAGTGAAAAATTCTACCCCAAAAAAAGGGGTCTTTTCGTCAAAATTTGCGTGGGTTATTTTTTTAAAAAAAATTAAATCTTCAAAAGGGCCCCCTTTGGCCCTTTTTTTGATGAAAAATCTGAATTTTTTTTTAGTGAAATCTAATTACGATTGTTAGATTTTCCCGCTGGTCATGGGGAAAAACATCAGAATAGCCCGTGAGATGTCAAAAAAGAAGAATTGGAAACAAATTTTTACTTGCACCCGAATGTTTGTTTAAATTCCTCTGAGGCTTATTGTGAGGTTCACCAAACGAAAGACATTTCCTATTCAGTGTAAAATTTTTTACCCCGAAAGGGGTGTCTACTCAAATTTTCGTGGTTGGGTTTTTCTAAAAAATTTAAATCTTTCCCAAAGGTCCCCCCCCTTTTGGGACTTTTCGATGAAAAATTGAATTTTTTTAGTGAAATTTACCTATACGTACTTGTTTAGAATGTCCATGGGGCATGCAAAAGCACAGAAAAGGGGCCTGAGATGTTAGGGGAACGAAGAATTGAAACAAATTTTAGCAATTGCCCTGATTGTTTTGTTTAAATTCCCCCCTGAAACCTTTATTGTAAAAGTTTCACAAATCGAAAGAATTTCCTGATTCGGTTTAAAATTTTACCCCAAAATGTGTTCTACGTCAAGTTTGGGTGTTGGGTTTTTTTCAAAAAAATTCAAATTTTCCAATGGTCCCCCTTTTCACTTTTTCGATGAAAAATTAAAAATTTTTTTAGTGAAATCTTAACTTAGTACTTGTTAGATGTCAGTGGTCTGGAAAGCATCAGAAAAAGCCCGTGAGATGTCAAAAAGGAGAGAATTGGAAAAAAAAATTTTTAGCAATTGCCCTGATTTTGATGTTTTTAAAATTCCTCTTTAGCCTTATTTTGAGAGTTTCACCAAAAAAAGACATTTCCCCGATTCAGGGGTTTTAATTCCACCCCAAAATTTTGTCTACCAAAATTTTGCGTGGTTGGATTTTTCTCAAAAAATCAAATCTTCCCCCAAAGGCCCCCCCCTTTTGGGACTTTTTCATAAAAAACTAATTTTTTCTAGTTAAAATCTTAACATACGTACTTGTTTAGAAATTTCCCGCGGTCAAGAAAACACAGAATGGCCCGTAGAGTCTAAAAAGAGAGAATTTGGAACAAATTTTAGCAAAATTGCACTGAAATTTTGATTTTTTAATTCCCCTTTAACCCTTTTTTTAGAGTTTTTCACCAAAGAAAAAATTTCCGATTCCTTATAATTCCTCCCCAAAAAGTGGCCCTAAAGTCAAGATTTGCTGGTTGGATTTTTTTAAAAAACTTCAAATCTTCTAAAGGCCCCCCTTTGGCACTTTTCGATGATAAATCTAAATTTTTCTAGTGAAATTTTTTAAATATACGTATTGTTAGAAAAGTCCAGCTGGGGATGGGAAAAACATCAAAAAGCCCCTGAGTGTCAAGAAATTTAGAAATTGGAAACAAATTTGTTTGCAAATTTCATCCTGATTGTTTGTTTTTAAAAAGCCTCTGGAGGCTTTTTTGTAGATTGACCAAAACGAAAGACATTTCCATTCAGTGTAAATTCTACCCGAAAAGTGGTCAAACGTCAAGATTTGCGTGGTTTGGGTTTTTTTAAAAAAAATTCAAAAACTTCCAATGGTCCCCCCTTTGGCACTTTTTTATGAAAAAAACTGAATTTTTTAGTGATTTCTACCTATACTACTTGTTTAGAATTCCAGTGGGCATGCAAAAGCATCAGAAAAGCCCTGAGATTCTAGAAACGAAGAAATTAAAAAAATTTTTAAAAATTGGGCCCCAAATTTTGTGTTTTAAAAATTCCTCGGGGGCTTATTGTAAGGTTTTTCCCCAAAAAAAAGCATTTTTTTGTTTAGTGTAAATTTAAACCCCAAAAAGTGTGTCTTACGTCAAGATTTGCGTGTTTGGATTTTTCCAAAAAAATTTAAATTTTCCAATGGTCCCCCCCCTTTGGCACTTTTTCGATGAAAATTTTAATTTTTTTAGTAAAAACTTAACCCATACGTACTTTTTTAGATTGTCCCGCTGGGCAGAAAAAACTCAAATAGCCCGTAAGATGCAAAAAGGAGAGAATTGGAAACAAAGTTTGTTAGAATTGCACCCCCATTGTGAAGTTAAATTGCCTCTGAGGCTTTTTGTAAAAGTTGCACAAAAAGAAAGACATTTTTTGATTCAGGGGAAAATTCTACCCAAAAATGTGTCTAAATCAAGTTTCGTGGTTGGGGTTTTTCTCCAAAAAACTTCAAAATTTTTTCCCAAAAGTTCCTTTGGCACTTTTTGATGAAAATCTAAAAATTTTCTATTTAATCCCAACATACGTACTTGTTTAGAATTCCACTGGTTTATGGGGAAAACTCAGAAAAGCCCTGAGATTCAAAAAAGGAGAAAAATTTGGGAAAAAAAGTTTTTAGCAATTGCACCCGATTGTTTATTTAAATTCCTCTGAGCTTTATTTAAGAGTTGCACCAAAACAAAGACATTTTCCCGATTCAGTGTAAATTCAAACCCCCCAAAAAAAGTGGTCATCGTCAAGATTTTCGTGGTGGATTTTTTAGAAAAATTCAAATCTTCCAATGGTTTCCCCCCTTTGCACTTTTCAAAGAAAAAAACTAATTTTTTTAGTGAAATCTTAACAACGACTTGTTTAGAATTCCCCCTGGTCGAAAAGCATCAGATGGGCCCCTGAAAGTCAGAAAGGAAGAATTGAAACAAAGTTTGTTAACAATGCATCTGATTGTATGTTTAAAATTCCTCTGGAGGGTTTATTGTAAAAGTTTGCACAAAACGAAAGACATTTCCTGATTCATGTATAAATTTTTACCCAAAAAAGTGTGTCAACTCAAGATTGCGTAATTGGATTTTTCTAAAAAAATTAAATCTTCCAATGGTACTTTTTCATGAAAAATCTGAAATTTTTTTAGTGAAACTTAATTTACCATTGTTAGAAAGTCCCCCGGTCATAAAAAAGCATAAAAATGGGCCCCTGAGTGTCTAAAACGAGAGAATTGGGAAAAAAATTTTTAGAATTGCCCGATTGTGTTTTTTAAAAATTCCCCCTGAGCCCTTTTTTGTAAGTTTTTTTTCCAAACAAAACATTTCCGATTAAAATTTTAAATTTAAACCCAAAAAAGTGTGTCTACTCAAGATTTGCGTGGGGGGGGATTTTTTTCAAAAAACTTCAAATTTCCAAGGTCCCCCTTTGGCATTTTTCGATGAAAAATCTTTTTTTTTTAGTAAAATCTACTAACTACTTGTTGATTGCCCGCTGGTCATGGAAAAGCTCAAATCCCTAGTGTCAAGAAAGGAGAGAATTGGAAACAAATTTGTTAGCAATTGCCCCTGATTGTGATGTTTAAATTTCCCCTGAGGCTTTTTTGTGGGGTTGCACCAAAACCAAAAAACATTTCCTGATTCATGTTAATTCTACCCCAAAAAAAGGGGGTTCATCGTCAAGTTTTTCGTGGTTAAAATTTTTTTAAAAAACTTGAAAACTCCAATGGTTCCCCCTTTGGACTTTTTTCGATGAAAAAATTAATTTTTTTCTATGAAATCTAAATTTAACTTGTTGAAATGCCAGCTGGTATAAAAAAACATCAGAATGCCCCTGAGATGTCAAAAGGAGAGAATTGGAAACAAATTTTTAGCATTCGCCTGATTGTTTGTTTAATTCCCCCGAACCTTTTTTGTTTGGTTCACCAAACAAAAAACATTTCCGATTCATGTATAATTCACCCCCGAAAGTGTGTCAACTCAAATTTTGCTGGTTGGGGTTTTTTTCAAAAAAATTCAATCTTCCAAAGGCCCCCCCTTTGGGACTTTTTCAAAGAAAAAAACGAAATTTTTTCTAGTGAAATCTTACCCATACTACTGTTTTTTAAAATTTCCCTGGTCATGAAAACATCAGAAAACCCGTGAAGTCAGAAACGAAGAATTGAAACAAAGTTTGTTAGCAATTGCATCCCGATTGTTATGTTTAAATTGCCTCTGGAGGCTTTTTTTGTAAGAGTTTCAAAAAAACGAAAGAAATTTCTGATTCAGTTAATAATTTTACCCCAGAAAGTGGTCAACGTCAAGATTTGGGTTTGGATTTTCTCAAAAAACTTCAAATCTTCCCAATGGGTTCCCCCTTTGTTTTTTGATGAAAAATCTGAAATTTTTTTTTGTGAATTTTTAATGTAAGACTTTTTTAGAATGTCCAGCTGGTCTAGAAAAGCATCAAAAGGCCCCCTGAGATGTCTGAAAGCGAGAGAAATTTAAACAAACCCTTTTTAGCACTTCCCCCCGTTGTGAGTTTAAATTTCCCCCTTAACCTTTTTTTGAGAGTTTCACAATACGAAAGCATTTCCTGATTCATGTAAATTTACCCACAAAAGTGTGTCCATAGTCAAGATTTGCGTGGGTTGGGTTTTTTTTCAAAAAACTTCAAATTTCCAATGGGCCCCCCTTTGGGCCCTTTTTTTGAAAAATCTAAAATTTTTTTTGTATCTTAACCCATACGTATTGTTTAGTTGTCCAGTGCATGGAAAGCATCAGAATGGGGCCCTGAGATTTTAAAAAGAAAAAGGATTGGAAACAAAATTTGTTAGCAATTTCCCCTGATTGTGATGTTTAATTCCTCTGGGGGCTTTATTGTGGTTGCACAAAAAAAATATTTCCTGATTCAGTTTATAATTCTACCCCAAAAAAGGGGCCTAAAAAAGTCAAGATTTTCGTGGTTATTTTTCTAAAAAACTTAAAACTTCCAAAGCCCCTTTGGACTTTTTCGATGAAAATCTAAAATTTTTTTTTTGGAAATTCTTAATTTTAAACGACTTGTTTGAATGTCCCCTGGTCAAGGGGAAAACATCAAAAAAGCCGTGAGATGCAAAAAAAGAAGAATTAAAAAAATTTTTACAATGCCCTTTTTTTGTTTAATTTCCCCCCCGGAGCTTTTTTGTGAGTTCACCAAAAACGAAAGACATTTCCCGTTCATGAAATTTAAACCCCCCGAAAGTGTGCAACTCAAGATTTGCGTGGTTGGATTTTTTTCAAAAAAAATTCAAATTCTTCCAATGGTCCCCCCTTTGGGGACTTTTTCGATGAAAAATCTGAATTTTTTCTATGAAATCTTACCCATACTACTTGTTTAGAAGTCCAGGGTCATGCAAAGCATCAGAATGGCCCCCAGTGTCTAGAACGAGAGAATGGAAACAAATTTTTAGCAAGGGGCCCCGATTGTTTGTTTTTAAAATTCCCCCGAACTTTATTTTAGAGTTTCACCAAACGAAAAAATTTCTGATTCGTGTATAATTCTACCCAAAAGTGTGCCATACGTCAAGATTTGCGTGGTTGGATTTTTCTTAAAAAACTTCAAATCTTCCAATGGTCCCCCCTTTGGCACTTTTTCGATGATAAATCTAAATTTCATCTAGTAAAATCTTAACTATACGTACTTGTTTAGAATGTCCAGCTGGTCATGGAAAAGCATCAGAATGGCTCCTGAGACGTCTAGAAAGCGAGAGATTTGGAAACAAAGTTTGTTAGCAATTGCACCCTGATTGTGATTTTTAAATTACCTCTGGAGGCTTTATTGTAAGAGTTGCACCAAAACAAAAGACATTTCCTGATTCAGTGTATAATTCTACCCCAGAAAAGTGTGTCATACGTCAAGATTTGCGTGATTGGATTTTTCTCAGAAAACTTCAAATCTTCTAATAGTTTCCCCTTTAGCACTTTTTCGATGAAAACTATGAATTTTTTCTAGTAAAATCTTAACTATACGTACTTGTTTAGAATATCCAGCTGGTCATAGAAAAGCATCAGAATGGCCCTAGAGATGTCTAGAAAGCGAAAGAACTTGAAACAAAGTTTGTTAACAATAGCACACTGATTGTGTTGTTTAAATTGCCTCTGGAGGCTTTATTGTAAGAGTTGCTTTAAAACGAAAGACATTTCCTGATTCATTGTATAATTCTACCCCAGAAAAGTGTGTCATACGTCAAGATTTGCGTGATTGGATTTTTCTCGAAAAACTTCTAATCTTCTTATGGTCCCCCCTTTGGCACTTTTCGATGAAAAATCTGAATTTTTTCTAGTGAAATCTTTATTGTACGTACTTGTTGAGAATGTCCAGCTGGTCATAGAAAAGCATCAGAATGGCCCGTGAGATGTCTAGAAAGCGAGAGAATTGGAAACAAACTTTTTAGCACATTCGCCCTGATTGTGATGTTTAAATTCCCTCTGAAGCCTTTATTAAGAGAGTTTCACCAATACGAAAGACATTTCCTGATTCAGTGTATAATTCTACCCCAGAAAAGTGTGTCATACGTCAAGATTTGCGTGGTTGGATTTTTCTCAAAAAACTTCAAATCTTCCAATGGGTTCCCCTTTGGCACTTTTTCGGTGAAAAATCTGAATTTTTTCTAGTGAATTCTTAACTGTACGTACTTGTTTAGAATGTCCAGCTGGTCGTAGAAAAGCATCAGAATGGCCCGTGAGATGTCTAGAAAGCGAGAGAATTGGAAACAAACTTTTTAGCACATTCGCCCTGATTGTGATGTTTAAATTCCCTCTTAAGCCTTTATTGTGAGAGTTTCACCAATACGAAAGACATTTCCTGATTCAGTGTATAGTTCCATCCCACAAAAGTGTGTCATACGTCAAGATTTACGTGGTTGGATTTTTCTCAAAAAACTTCAAATCTTCCAATGGTCCCCCCTTTGGCACTTTTTCAATGAAAAATCTGATTTTTTTCTAGTGAGGTCTTACCTATACGTACTTGTTTAGTATGTCCAGCTGGTCATGGAAAAGCATCAGAATGGCCCGTGAGACGTCTAAAAAGAAAGAGGATTGGAAACAAAATTTGTTAGCAATTGCACCCTGATTGTGATGTTTATATTGCCTCTGGAGGCTTTATTGTAAGAGTTGCACTAAAAGGAAAGA
>JAQJVL010004665.1:0-42438 GCA_035578905.1 Stictocephala bisonia
TTTTTCTCTATTCGTAAATAAAATTAATATATCTTATTCTGTAGTCTACTTTTAATTACAGTCAACCTAGTTTTTGTAAGTTGTACAAAAAATATAATATATTATATATTTTAAGTTATTCTTAAATAAAGTAGATAATCGGGACCTATTTTTAATGTCCTAATTAATATTTATAATAGCCTGGTTTCTCTTTGTCTTTTGTTTAACTTATTACATTTTTTTTATTTAGGGTTAATTGTAAGAGTGGCCCTAAATACACACTTTTAAAAATATTTAAAATGTTTACAAATTTAATGAATACACATATTATAATCATATACAAAAAAATAAGTTTTCTATGTAATGGTTTTGTAGAAAAAAAGACAGCCATAATTAATTGTTTCCAACATCTACTAAAACAGTTTTAAATTATTTAATCAAACTTCCAAACGAGGGGATGCTAGATTGATTTACAATTTTCTGCATCGTTTGCTACGCCGATCGCATCGTAGTTGGTGTTTGCGGTTTGAATGAACAATATGAAAATAATTTGAGCTTTAAAATTTACACTTGATTAACTCTTTTATTGATTTTAACTATGTTTGATTCTTGATGCACAAATATTGTTTATTGTTTGGTACCTATTAGCATATCCAGTTGACAGGTGAAAACTGATTTTACACCTCCCTTTACGCTATCAAAATGTAAATAATAAAGATGTCCTGAAAATATTAACAATGTTTCATAAAATAATATCCCACTTTACAGTAATTATTTTGTACGAATGCCATTAGTACTTACTACTTAGGCTTTTTCCATTGTGAATAATTAACACTATTATGTGAACAAAATATGACATTTGTTATTGGAAGAGATAACTGTATAATAAAAATAAAATACTATTAAATATATAAAAGAAATAAAATAACCCATCCACATCTCTATGTGTTGCGTTTAGCGGGTGTTAAAATCTTACTTATTACTTTAGGGTAGTGTACATTGATACATAGTTGTTACAAGCCTTTCCTAAATAACTGTGATAAAAAAATAGTTTTTTCTTGACGAAACAAAGGAAACAACACTTAACAAACACAACAATGGTTATATGAAGTGTACAAACAGTTATTTATACTTTATCTATTTTGGCGTTATCATCAAGACATGAACGAATATGGGTTTTAATTGGGTGTAGGTGTAGAGTGACTGTAGTCATTTACAAACTAAGGCCGACTATACCTTAAACAAATGCCATTAATTAATAGTGAATTGACAAGATTTGTGAATACTCTGATTTAGATCGTACCTTAAACATATGAAACTGGGCTTTAACCAAATACACTATTGACAAAAAAGATGGCATCAAATCCCTATTATAATGATTCGCTTGGTTTTGGTCCATCAGCTGATTTAAACAGGCATATGGCTGAGTGAATTTTGTTACAGACCCAGTTCAACTAGGTGGGTAGTGCAACCATCAGTGTCTACATAAGTTAAATTAAATTTTCCTAATACGTGTTATTTTTTTTATTTTGTACCTGAGCACAATTCCAAAGTTCGTGAGATTTTTTGGGTGTTATCTATTTATGTACAAGGATACAGTAAACGAGTTGTCGTACTAAACGTCTTTGTAGAAAACCCAGAGGTAAAGAAAAAAACACGACTTTTAAAAGACCCTTTCGTTGTTGCTCATAACCGGAAAATTACGCTTCCTACGGAAAAATCTTACAAGAATAGAGGAAGAATATTAACTTTACTTCAAAGTTCACTTGGAAAAATATTCTTCGTGCTACTAAGTAAAGAACCATGTAAAAATTACGAGATAGATAAATAAAAATTAACAATTCATTAATATGATTTCAGCTCATAACTTTTTAATCTTCAACATATATGTATATAATACTTAAATTATGTATAGATATCTCCCAAAACTGATAAATTACTGTTTGACTATACTTTTATTTATGTAACTTAAATACTTTATATATTGCATTTGTTTTTATTTTTCAAGAAGTATAATTTTGAAGTTTACGTAGATTTATATATGAACTTAATTTTAAAGGCTGGCCTAAATTGTACTTGTGTGTTTTGGACATAACTCTAATTGGATTGAATATGATCGCAAAACATCGAAAAAAAGAAATAAAAAAATTAAGTAGTTCTACTTTGGCTTGTGCTCTAAAAGTTTTAAATTCATGCCGGATAAAATAAATAATTATCAAATTATATCCATATAATTGAACATTAATAAAAACAAATCAGTACTAAATATGCATTAACACAAATATACACTTTCTATGTAGGTTGTTGTATGACTGATTAAATTTAAACTTAATTTCTACCAGAGCCAATGAATTTAGGTGCCCCTCTTAAGTTGCACAGAAAAGGAGTACATTGGAATTGGACAGTCGAGAGTTCATAAACAGTAAACAAAACTAATTAAGCTTTAATGTCTTTTGCAGTTAAAATTCCCTTTAACAACAAACTAACTACATTAGGTAAAGCAGTTGTAACACATCTACGGAAAGGGTTTGTTAAATTCCAGTACTACTTCAGTAACAAAGCAAACCTGCTTTTTGTTCAAAACACATTAACGTCTGCAGGATGAAATTGTTCCCGAATAGAATAAATAAATGTCAATATTGAATTTATGATTTATTTAACAAAATTAATTACTCTAAAATTATATTGTTCAGTTGATTCTCTAGTTACATCACGTAGATCACATATGAGGAATTATAATAACCGTATTAGACTTATGAAAAATACGCTTCTATTAAAAAAATGTCTTATAGTTAACTTCTAATGATGAACCGTTTTGAAAAATCGTCGACTTTAACAAAGAAGATGTAAGTTATCAGTATAGCTCATAATTTGACTTTTTCATAAAATATTTATCTCCTTAAATGAAATATGAAGTAAGATGTCAACAAAACTTAACATGATATTACTGTTAGTAAAGTGTAAATATAGGTTGCAATTCACTTACCAAATAACAATATTAAATCCTAAACAAGCATGCAATGCAAAATGGACGGACATAACAACCAGCTTGCATAGTGTGAATTGTAAGGACGCTATTGCAGTGAAGCTAAATGATAAGTACGACACAATACTTGGGTGTGGGTGGTGGGTGGGTCATTACTGTTGTATGTGTTGGGTAGGTAGGTTACAAGAATTTCCACCCATCTTTTTAGTTGTACGTGTGTGAAGGTACATGTAAGATATTTAGTGTGATTAGTACATTTTTGACCCACCCGCCCACCCCTACACGTAAATTGTTATTGACCAACCCGCCCACCCATACACGTACAGTGTTATTGACCCACCCACCCACCCACCCACGCATACACGTACAGTGGTAATGACCCACCCACCCACTCATACACCTACAGAGTTATTGACCCACCCACCCACCTATACACGTACAGTGTTATTGATCCACCCGCCCACTATACACATACAGCATTGATACCACGTGTATAGGTGGGCGGATGTGTCAGTACCACTGTACTAGTGTGCGTGCGTGCGTGCGTGCGTGCGTGCGTGCGTGCGTGTGCGTGCGTGCGTGCGTGCGTGCGTGCGTGCGTGTGCGTGCGTGCGTGCGTGCGTGCGTGTGCGTGTGTGTGTGTGTGTGTGTGTGTGTGTGTGTGTGTGTGTGTGTGTGTGTGTGTGTGTGTGTGTGTGTGTGTGTGTGTGTGTGTGTGTGTGTGTGTGTGTGTGTGTGTGTGTGTGTGTGTGTGTGTGTGTGTGTGTGTGTGTGTGTGTGTGTGTGTGTGTGTGTGTGTGTGTGTGTATGATACTTCATATTTCAACGAAATATCAGCTAGGGGATTGAGGTCGGGGAGGGGAAGGCCGCGGCCTTGATTGGAATGCGGATAGCTCGTCACTAGGTTATCACATCGATGATTATCAGTCGTTTAAATGGCTTAAAGGGATTTAAATGTCCGCACCTGTTATTTTGAGAAAATTCAATTGCTGTATTTTTTTGCACATTTTGTAATCTCGAACTGAATTAAAATCATGTATTCAATCTGCATTTTTAAAATAATTAAATGCTTCCAGATCTAATCTAACTTAATCGATAAATACAGGGGAAAAAAGCCCGTCAATATTCTAAAAGTAATCTACAAGGAAAGGTAAGATGAGATATGTCACCCGTTATTACAGAATTAGGTTACTGAGCATAACATAATCTATAATGAAAAATTTCAATAATTGTACTTTGCAGCTGGTAAACAATAAACTTGTTTATTTGAATGTTTAAAATTATTGTAAACCACCTCCAGTAAAGAGGGCTGCAATACAACTGTTGTAAATTGACTGTAAGTTGACGCTACTGACTATATAATATCTTTTTTCTGTACTTCTTTATAGTAAAATCAATGGTCCTAACCATACAAAACTAGTAGTCTATTATTGGCCCACCCGCCATATACGTGCAGTGGTATTGAACCACCCACCCACCCTTAAACGTACTGTTGTATTGACCCATCCACCTATAAAAGAACATCTGTATTCACCCACCCACCCAGTCATGTACACATGCAGTATTATAGTAAACACTACCATAAAACACCGACTCGTAAAACATTTCAACAAATGCACTTGAAAGGGTGATTCAGCATCTGATGTCACCGACACGCCAAGAAGTTCATCATTTCCTAAAATAGTGCAGGCAACGTTTGTTGTAAATACTATAGCATCCAAGACTTTTTATGTAAATCGCTTGATTTGTTTGCTGGTTTGCTTTATTTTACTTAGCCTAAGACTTTTTGTATAAACAATGTTGCGTGGACTATTACCTGTGACAGTGTTTATTTTTCTACATGAAATCTGATTCTTAACCATTCGTAGCCTACCCAGGTCCGTATATGGCAGGTTTTAGTATATCCTAATAATATTGCTGACCGAAAAAGTAGCATTAAAACTGTTTGTCAAACAATACGTGAACTAATAATGCTTTTTTAGATTGTTTTATTAATAAGCTAAATAGTTAAAGTATTAGAAATTATTATAGTAATGTTTTATAGTACAAGAGTATAGTTTAGTTATGATCATAAAAATTAACTTTAAGATGATAAATAACTTTAAGAAAGAATGATACCTAAACAATTTTTGTGATTTTAGTTACAGCTGTTAGCTAACTGTGACATAAAACATTTATAAATTTATGTCATGGTTTTTTTGATATCCGAAAAAAACTTTTTTTTTCGAAGATAAAACTAGTTTATAAGTAGATATAAAGTTCTTACTGATAAAGGTGAGACACGTAGATAAAAGATAGTCGATAAGAAGTGGATGTAGTGTTATCTACAGTCACGTATCTTAGTGCAAGTATCAAGATCATGTTCTCAAAGTTTACGTGACTGACATTGGTTGAGTCACGATATATTTTATGGTTACGTCTCATATATAATGATAATACATACTTACCTATGGCTAGTTTAGTCAAAATCACTAATGAAATGCAATTATTTATTTTAAATCTTTTGATTCTATTATGATCAGAAATTATTTAAAAAAATTATAGTTAATAATGTTAGATTAAAATTTATTTTAGAACTAAAAAAATTAAAGTGTAGTCTTCCTGTAAGTAATAAATATGTTGAGGGGAAAAATAATAACGTGGATATGTGGCTACCTTTTAAATGTGACTACCTAGCATAAAAGTGGCTAATTTTGCATTTCTAAATACACAACTCATTAAGAAATCATCATATATATTTTAATAAAAATTTAAAAATGCAGTGGACCAGGTTGGTTAGTTTAGTGTTACTCTACACTTAGAGTAAAACTAAACTTTTTAAAACAAAGTTTAACCAATATTTTGACTAAAAATGAACTCTCATTGTTTTTTTTTTTTTTTTTTTAAATTTGTACTATTATTGTTTACTGAAGAGTAAAGTATCATACATAAAAACCTTTTTGTTAGAGTTTTCTATACACGAGGAAGTTAGTGCTATACATAAGGAAGCTATGTACTTTTGTACAATTTTATGGGTGGCCTCTGAACATGAAGGAGATAGGTGGAATAGGAACACGTATGTGTATTAGTGAGGCATGGCACTTTGCTACTCCTAGTGACAATTGCGATGAAAGTGAAAACTAAAATCTCTTGAGCGTTTAACTAGGCCCCTGGATGACCACCTTTAAGTAAACTATTGCGTTTTGTAACAAGAAGATCAATATTACTCATTTTTATCCGAACTCTTGACGAACCTTTAATGAACTTTAAGAATCGAAAAATAATTGAAACAAATAAGTCGAAAAATAATTGAGCAAATGAGTAAAAAAAAATCGAGACAAATGAGTCGAAAAATAATAAAAAATTATTACTACAATAAAATTATGTACATTTATTCAAATTAGAAGTATTGCAATTTTTTATGTCAGTGCCAGCAATATTTCAAATTGTTGTTTTGTAAATTCATAATACATATTTAAAATATAAAAAAAATCATTTAAGTAAAACAGTAAAACATATCAGATTTGCTGAATAATTTGGAATGGCACTAAAACTGTTGTTTTAGGTGTTTTATATTAATGAAATTATATATTGACACATCATCTATGTAAAATTTATGTTTCAATCCTATTATGTAAACTATTGCTGTTTTGAATTGAGAAAAATAAAATAAATATTAACACTTACGATAAAATTACTAAATTATAATTATGACTTGCTTTATCTCTTTTATAACCACGAGGATGTTAAAATACGAGAATATTGTTTTATCTTATGTTATATTTTACAATAAATAAAAGTCAACTCATTGCTCATGTTATTAAACAATAACTTATTCTGAAACAATAACTGAACAAAGAGAACGAAATAACTCTTGAAACAAGAGGTAATTGGAGAGTTAGCCAATTTAACTGAAACACAAGTTGCACAATACGCTGTAATAATGTTAGCTAATGACTTATTCAAACCCAGCTACAAATGCCAACTAAATTCTAAAACAATCACTGCGTGTTTCATAATTTATATAAAACTAGTTTTGAGTTACCAGCATTGAATGAAACATGAGAAACACAATTCAAAATTCCATTATACACTATTTAAACTATACATTATCATAATAGGTTTTCAATAATGGTTTGCCATTGTGCTAAAAACCTAGTATTTATTAATTAATCTAAATAAATCAAAATTTATTAAAAAAAAACTATGTACACTTACGATATTTCCAGATTTATATAATAGACGTTGATGAAATCTCTACTAGTTAACTTTGGTATAGTAGAGCCCCACTAAAAAAGAATTTCTTGAAATTCCATCCCCAAAGGGTATAAACAGCCTTCAAAATTTTCTTTTTTTTCTTAAGATTAACACTGTTAGTAATTTTTTGATTTATTTGAAACAGCTTCACAAAAATCTGTTGAGCCAAAAGCTGGGATAATTTATTTTTTATTTTAAAATGTTTAGGGTCATTTAAACTAACTTTGACCTGATTGCTCTATTTCGCATCCCCCAAAAATGGATTTTTAGACTTTTTACAGACCATAAAACTTTAGTATCATGAAAAGAGGCAGCAGGCCGATCTTTTGTATTGATTTTATTATTTCGAGAGAACCACGGAGGTAGGGAAAGCAAGCAAAGAGAACCACCACGTAGTGAATCAAGAAAGATCAACTAGTAGAATGTATTTCTTAAAACTTCAGATTATAAGAGAATTACTAATTACAGATTATAAGAGAATCGTGGGCTACCTTTAACTCATCAGAATTTACAATAAATTACTGCATAGTTACCATTACATACAATAAAGGAGCGTAGAAATAATTATAATATGTAGTGAAAAAAGTAATGTATATTTATTATTTTACTACAGTTTTATATGATTAAGAAATAGTGCCACCTTTTGCACATTTATATTTTCTTTGTCTGTTCATAATTGTTTCGTTAGACATAAAATTTGAAGACAAACTGAGACACCTACTAACTACAGAATTGAGAATTCACTAAATCTTCCAACCTTGAAATCTGTAAAACTATAACATACATCATTATGTACTTTGAGAGAGCACTAATGTTCGGTTTGGATAAGTGTTAGCTAACATTTAACTAAATTTAGTACTTAGGAGAAAAAAGTCCTTGTATAATATCATTTGATTAAAACAATGTATGAGGTTGGTAAAAATAGTTATTAATTTTAAAACTATAAGAAACAATTTACTGAAACTTTGCAGTTCTGTACATATCTCTATACCAAACATTTAGACATATTTTAGTCGCTTTTAGCATTGCCAGGAAGTCTAAAAATGTTAAACATTAGCCTCGAGTTACACCTCATTTTAAAGGTCCTTATTTCTACAACACAAAGTGAAAATCTGAAGTGTGTCACTGAAGATGATTCAGTTAAATAATAATACAGCCACTCAAAGAACTAAATGTTACTTAAATAATACTTATTAAAAACAGAAATACGATACATTTTCGCTTATAAGATTAATTTCTCATAATTTAGTTGACAGAGTATGAGAAATTAATTAATTTTTAGAAAAAATGTATCAGTGATTACAATAATTTTCTTAACTATTTTAGGGTGTACCTACGTCAAAGTAGTATTAATATTTTTTTTATTCTTGTTTCAAAACAACATAACGCATTGTTATTTTTATAACGTAGTGTTTAGTTACCATTGTAAACAATTAACAATATACTCAACAACAGTGATCTCAAATAAGCAATGATCTATTTAAGCAATAAGTATTTTCTATTTTATGACTGGATAATACTTTTAAACTCAGGTTTGCGCTTTTACAGTTTTGAACTGTAAAAAAAATCTTGAAAATGAGGTATGACTCGAGGCAGGATAACATTTAAAGTTTTAAGATATCCTTCGTGTGCCATTCCCTGGCTATGCGAAAAACCAGAAAAATATGCCTACATGTTTGATACAGTGACATGTACATAACTACAAAGTTTCAATACTTTTAAAATTAAGAAAATATTCCAGACTTTCATTAAACCCTGTATATTGTAACAGAAAAATATTTATGATATTATAAAAATACATCCTAAACGTATATTACCGTCACAATTGGCGTAGTTTGACTTGAATGGTAATATATAGAAAAATGCTTTTCATTTTACAGTGTTCTATGAGTTTACTAAACGAGAGGTTCAGAAACAAATATTTCATGTCATAGAATAAGAACACGCTTTTATTAATGTTTTACATCCTACTTGTATCACAAAAACAAATACAACAAACATACAGGATAATTTTTTAATAGTTTTATATAATTTTCTATTATATTCATAAATAGATGGTCCAAGTAGTTTAGATAGTCTGGTTTTAGGTATTTGTTTAAAGTAAATAATGTACAGTGTCTTAAATAATATAGCTAATGTATAATTATAGAATTAACTTATAAAAATGTTTATACCTATGAATAATGAGTTTATAATCTTTTCAACTGATACTAACCTATCGTCAGTCAGAAGACAAATTATGAAATTTATTTATTGCCAATGTATCGTTAACATTCGTAAAATTAATGTATCTGTCGTTGTGATCCTACTGCTGATTCAGCAATTCAGTTTATGAAATTAAAAGAACCTAACCTAACCTAACCTAACCTAACCTAACCTAACCGTGAGTATAAATACATAATTTTTAGTAAATATATAAAATTACACAGGAGAACATTTTGCACTTAAATTGATTTATAGTTTAGGTTTGTTTCTATTGTAGTTTAAGCCAGACTAATGTTTTCGAAAAGAAATTCTCTGAAGGCAAGCTTCTATTTGAAAATAAATTTAATTAATAGAATGAATTATTTATTAACTATGGAGTATTTTAGTTCGTTCCACTTTTGTTAGTTAAAACCTGGTTTATATTGAGCACAGTTTACTATTCCCCCCCCCCCCAATTGTCCCCACAATTGTAAAAACACCATAAAAAACCAACCGATGACGGTCATGACGTAATAAAGCCTTGTAGGGCTGGACTAAACATTCTGAATGAGAAAATGTTTTAGTACTAAAATAAATTAGACAAAAATACTACCAGTCTCCTTTAACACACAACTGGTAAGGGTCGACATATAAAACACTCTCTTACGTCCATAACTATAAACTAAAGCTACAACATTCTTCCTCTGGATTTGTTACCTTCGGACTTAACTACACATCTCTATACTACCTTCCTTTCATAATTTACTGTAATATTAGAGTCTTACATCATTGGACACGAAATATAATAGGCTGAAAAAAAAGAAAAAACTTAGTAAATATTAAAAACAAATACGGTTTTTGAGTTACATAAATCAAAAAAATTATTATTGTAGCCATTTTGAAATGGAACAATAAACGAGTTGAATATTTTTTTACCTTTAGCATTGTGTGGATAAGTAATATTCCAAATGTCAATCAATCGTTTGAGATGTTCTTGTTCCTGTACAAGTAAAAAAATGTACAGTATATTTTTTCCTTATTTTGGCCCATAGAATTATTTCCAGAAATATTTCCACGCATTTAAAATACGCCGTTAGTATTACATTATAGTTTAACAATTAATTAATGTCTGTCGTGTGTCAAAAGCTGTGTCAGAGCTACACTGAAATACCTCTAACCACGATAAATTAAAGTGTGGACATTCAATAAATAAAATATACAAAAACTTAAACTATACCTGCTTGTTACTAATTGGAAAGTGTTACACTTCTATGAGTAAAAACGCGTGGACTTTCATTTTACAGTTTATGAGACTGTTTTTGCTGCAAAGACAGTAAAGATTCAGAAAATGAAAAGAGCGAGGTATATTAAAATGATGTTTCCGTAGCATCAAAGGGAGTGTCACTGAACCGGGGAGAAAAATCTCTGCAACCCACTCCAGCTAATGTGTGTTATGTGGCCAACATGACACTTTATTTAATTAAAAATATTACTTCTCAATTTTTACTTGCTTTTCTCTTTTCCTGGTATTTTCCACTAGTGGCATTTTTAACTTAGTAAAAGTAGTAACAAAGCTGTTGAAGTATTTGAGTAGTATAGAATGGGGTTTCTAGCACAGTGTGACGTCACGTCAGACCGCTACCAGCACAGGGTCAAAGGTCACCGCTAATCTGTTATCAGCCACGTGTTGACCTTGAGGTCAAGTTTACTATTGTTTACAACTGTTATCAGCCACGTGGTGACCTTGAAGGTCAGTTGGGCTAGGTCAGTGTTGTTTTGGTGTGACGTCACACCGTTTTCGCGCTCTTTTTTCTGACGTTACGCCTGTCGTCTGCTAGTATCAGCTGATGTGGTGCCATATGTGAAAGATGCACAAAAAAAATCTGTTTTTCTTAAAATGTACTAACTGTTTTTTCCACAGTGTTACCAACTCACACGATTAATTGCAGAAAAATATCTCAGTGCTGCCAACTCACACGATTTATTACATTATACTATAATAAATACATATACGATTATTAAAAATTATTTCTATATTAAATACAAACGCGTCGTTTTTTCGGTGTTACAGTAATATTTTAATTTAAATTCGTAATCCTTTTTTACGTTTAAACTATAATAAATACGAATACGATTATTAAAAATACAAACTCGTTAATAAATACATTAAAATATGTTCGTTAAGTATTAGGAGAACAGAACTTGGCAAGATCTCTGAAGTCGAGCGTTGGCGCGCTATCATATCGCTTGACCCTAGTGTCAGGCGGCGCGCTCTTTATCAGCCCGCGACTTTTCTTGGCAACAATTACGGTTCCTCTTCACTTCTGCTAACCTAATACTCTATTTATTTTAAAACTTCTAAAATCGTTCACCTGAGCTAAACAAGGTATAATATGTTTAAATAAAATTAATTGAAGGATTGTTCTTAACCAGTCAACGTCTTTTTTTCCCTGATTTAATCCTATAAAGAGTATTTACATTATAGTACCTACATCTAGTAGATGATATTCATATAATAATTAATATTTATATTTTTGAAAACTCTATGAAAAAGGTTATGCTTTAATTAAAGTGTATTTTTTTCTTGTTACACGGTATACAGTATTAATGTGAATTATAATAGTAATATTTTGTATTTTATATAGTATTAATTTGTTCTGATAATTAAAGTGTATTTTTTTCTTGTTACACGGTATACAGTATTAATGTGAATTATAATAGTAATATTTTGTATTTTATATAGTATTAATTTGTTCTGACCGTTTAACATATGAACCAGAGGGTTTTTTCTTCTTGTTGTTGTATAGTTTTCATGTATTAAATATTTAATTTAGTATTTAAAAATCATAAGGTAAAATACTATTCTATGAATTTAAATAGTACCTACATATAGTATGCGATATTCATATAATAATTAATATTTATATTTTCGAAAACTCTATGAAAAAGGACAGGTTGTGCTTCAATTAACTAGTGTATTTTTCTTTTTACACAGTATTCAGTATTAATTTGAATAATAATAGTAATATTTTGTATTTTATATGATGTATTAATACTATATAAAATGTATTTTTCCAATAATTCTTATTTAATATATTATTAAATTTGTTCAAACAAAATCGGTTTTTCTTTATATTATATCAAATGTACCAACTGTTTTTTCACAGTGTTGCTAACTCACACGATTATTTGCATAATACTATATACCAGTATTTTTTTCTTGTTGTCAGTGTAGACAACTTATGCTTTCATTCGTAGTATATTATAATAAATCTGTGTACTATAATAAGTGCATCGATATTTATTCTTTGTCACGTTATAATATAATAATTGTTATGGCTGTAAATTTAATCAGATTAAAAAGGATTCTGGTTTTTCTGTTTGCATATTTTATTTCAATATTGCATGTATTTATACTATATGAAGTACATTGTTCATACTAAATCATTATTTTCGTTGTACTATAATAAATGTAATTAATTTTTATATACAAATCAGTTAGAATATCTTTGAAACAGCTTACACAGGTAGTTTTAAAGTAATATTCAATAAAAATCTGCAAAGAGCGGCAACTTCATCTGTATCTCAACAACATCCAAAGTTTAATCAATTGGTAAATATTTGTAAGAATGTTTATTTTTTAATATATGTGGTAGTGAGACAGATATAAAAATTCATATAGTTTAATAAAAATCTGCAAAGAGCGGCAACTTCATCTGTACATGCATGTATCTCATCAACAACCAAAAGTTTAGTCAATTGGTAAATATTTATAAGAATGTTTATTTTTAATATATACTCTATATGTGGTAGTAAGACAGATGATATAAAAATTCATATAGTTTAATAAAAATCTGCAAAGAGCGGCAACTTCATCTGTACATGCATGTATCTCATCAACAACCAAAAGTTTAGTCAATTGGTAAATATTTATAAGAATGTTTATTTTTAATATATACTCTATATGTGGTAGTAAGACAGATGATATAAAAATTCATATAGTTTAATAAAAATCTGCAAAGAGCGGCAACTTCATCTGTACATGCATTTTCCTCAACAACAACCAAAGTTTCTAGTTGGCTCTGGTAACCTAAATGGTGACATTTTTTCTTTCATAAATGGTTCAATAATACTGTATTTACAGTATTTATTCAAATAATAATTTATATTTAATATAGTAATAATTTGTTATGATCATTTAATATTCAAACCAGATGCGTCTTCTGCTAAAGGATAGATGTGTCTGAAATTTGTTAGTAAATTTGATATTGGTAATGATTTAAATTATGAGTCAAGTAGTTCAATTATTATTCCCTCACACGTTAGTTAAAACAATCGAATAATATTGAATTGCGAGCCATATTTAGACTCTATGTAATATTACAATATGTAGCATTCGCTTTAAGATATCAAATAAAGTCCCTCTATTTACTATACCATTATTTTAACCTAATATCACAAATAATTACTTTACAGATGTAAATTGCTGTTATTTATTATAAATTTACTACAAGACTTCAATAAGTTACATTCTACTAATGACAAGGGTGTCAAAATAAAATTTGATACACATTTCATTTCAGACTTGTTAAAAAAACGTTATTCATCATTTGCATACTTAAGTCTTCTGTTGAGAAATTTTTTTTTTTTTTTTACGTGAGTGTATGAATATAGAATGGAAAAATAACAGTTTATTTTCTCTAATATATTACAATAGGCTATAGATGTAAAATTGTCTATACATTTCATTTCAGTTATCCATTAGGATCTTACGCACAAGAGCCTTAAGTAAACTTTTAATCTAATATGTTAAACACATTATAGCTTGAAGTTCTGTAAATATTAAATGGATAAAAATGTTTAATTTCTCCTAGAAAGGATCTTCATACATGTCTAAACTATTATAATATACCACGATTAAATATAAATGGTACTTTAAGTTAAAAATATGTTTTTTCCTACTTTGTAAAGATAATGAATTGAATAATACTTTCTCTTATTAACGAATTGAGTAAATAAAACAACAATGAATCCATTTATAACTGTATAGTGTATTAAGTGTCGTATATTATGTTGATAATTTATATTAATACGAGTCTTTTCTTATAATTTCAACATAAATATTACAAACGCGTATTGAAAAAACCGAACTTTCAAATAACTTTAAAAAATTTGTGACCGATTCAACACGATTAATTTATTTTAGTAAGGTCAAGATAACTTCATTATTATAGATTTTGGTATTTTTTAAAAATAAGATATTATATTAAACGTTTATCGCAATAAAACGTTATACATTGTTACTGATTTACTCATTAAATAAAAACTAAACTCATTGGCTCAATTTGAACGGGGGAAAAAACAATATATAAATGGAATAATAATACAATATAGATACATTTCATTTCAGATATGCAAATCGTTCTTCTACACTTGTATTCTTAAGTGCATACATATGCCCTATGTTTAAGATGAAACGTTTCTTGTATATGAAAAATCTATCCAAGTTCAATTTTGTCAGTGTCCGTATGTTGTGCAAGGGAGAGAACTAAGTATCAGGCTTGTCAATTAGTTGAAAATCAGCGCAATAATACGTGTTTTTTATCCAACGTAAAGCTGTATGTTACCTAGTTTTACTGGTTGCTAGACTTGTTATAATACAGTCAAACTCCGTTAGTAACGAGATTATATGAGTTATTCACACTCATCCTACTTATGTAATCATTCATATTCACCTTAGAATACTTTTCAACTTAGAATCTTTTGTTGCCTTCTCATATCTAAGAATAATACTTTATATTGTTTTCTCTTAAAATAAGCCGTGAGAGTAAATACTATAATGAATGTTATGTTTAAACCGAATATAGAATATATGTAGACAAAATAAGTATATACTTAAACGGTTGATTTGGTATACCCTGTGTTTTACAAATATAGAAATGAAGATGTAATGAAAATGATAGCAAAATTAATTAAACTTATCTAAGTAAATTAATTTCGTGTTTTCATAATGATATTTTTATTAGTATTCGCATTACGGATTTCTAAAGAAATGGCAAACATTAGAGCTTGCAGTTCTGTATATCTGGATAAATATTAAATGGATACAAATGTTTAATTTCTCAAATAAAGGATCTTCATAGATGTTCAACTATTATAATAAACACGAGAGAAACGACTAAATATAAATGACACTTTAAATTAAAAAGTATAAGTTTTTCCTATTTTGTAAAGATAGTATTTCTTATCAATGAATTGGGTAAATAAAACAACAATTTTATGAATCCATTAACATTATAGTTTTCTCAATGTCCGTACGTTGTGCAGGGGAGAGAACTGAGTATTACTGTCGGCTGAGCAGAACGAAGGAAGGATAAACGAAAAAATTAGTTTAATTTCTTATTAGTATAATGCAAATAAATGCAAGTCTTGTTGCATTGATGAAAATAAAAGAAATATCGATTAACAATTAAGCTGACAATATGATAGCACTCTCGAACTAGAAGTCTAAACTAAATATACCAATTATATTAACTTTTAAACCTAAGTAAATCGGACAAAAAGGTCATATATGAGTAACTAAATTAATAAAATATGTATTTTTTAGTTAAATTGATTTTCAATTACGTTCATTCTAATTTTATGTGATTAAATTTTAGTTTTTTCCTGAACATTTTCTGCATGATAAACATTGCCAATAAATGACTAAAACACCAATGTTTTAATAGTTAACTATTCTGAATTTTTTACATTTGAGTAAACAAATACTATAATTAGTCGTTTGACACTCAGTGTAAAGTTAGTTTTTTCCTATTTTGTAAAAGATAATTAAACAGATAAAACAATAATTTATAATTCCGCTAATAACTACATAGTGAATGAATGTTACATAGTATGCTACTAGTTCATAAAATGGTCTTTTTGCTTATGACTGATTTTAAGTTTATAATTTATTTTTTGGTAAACATGATAAAACAAATACACATGCCAACACTAAGGGGAAAATGTATATTACAAAACAAATACGACCAACTTAATTACATTGAACTGGTGTCAGTCCATTTATAAATATACACTTATGTAAATGTTTTTTTGTGTGTGATCCTTAATGATCGACTTCTTTTAAATTACAAACTAAAACGACTTAGACTAGAATATACAAGCCTTGTAAATATAATACACTTCTGAGATAACCATTATGAGTATGATTGTAACTTGCTTTATAGTGCTTTACATATTATTGTTTAATAGTCTGTATATCTGATCAAATATTACATATTTTGAATGGACAAAAACGTTCATATACAACAATTATAAAAGGACAATCATTTTAATACTTCATTTTTTATAAATACATATATTTATTTCAAATAATCTTTTTTACGATACCAGACAATGGTGTATATTAGACTAATGGATCATGAATGATTAGACAATACGCTGCTGTATCCTTTGGTATATCGGTATAAAGGTGTCTTCTCTTGGAAAGTCAGTTTATCGAAACAAGGCTGATCATCACCAACTATGTAGTATGACAATTAAAACCTTGTATACATATAATATAAAATTTATTTATTTCCATTGAAACTATCATATGGATAGTACTTGCTGTTCAAGTACAGTTTTAAAATATCTGAGTTACAATAATCCACCTCAATGACCTCATAAATGTGAATTAATACAAGTCATCAACATCGCAAAAATGTATGAATCAATCGATTTCTTTTAAATAGCCAACTAAATTAGTTTAGGATAAAAATGAAGGTATTATACAAATGATACACTTCTTATATCACCATTAGGATGTTATACATAAGAGCTTCAAATAAAATGTTAGTCTAAAATGCTTTACATATTAGAGCTTAGAGTTCTGTAAATATAACTAGACATTAAATGAAGGAAACATTTTTTTATTTCTCAAAGAGGAGATCTTCATACGTATTCAACTACTCTATTAAAACTTAGCGAAACGATTTAAATATGAATGACACTATGTTTAAGCAGGTTTTTCCTATTTTGTAAAGATAATCAAACGGATAAAACAATGCTGCTACTAGTTCATAAAATGGTCTTTTGCTTATGACTGATTTTAAGTGAATAATTTATTTTGGTAAACATGACAAAACAGATATGACCAACTTCGTTACATAGAACTGGTGTCAGTCCATTTAGAGATATACACTTATGTAAATTTTTTTGTATAATCCTTATTGCTTGACTTCTTTTAGATTACAAAATAAAACTACTTAGTCTAGAATATACAAGCCTTGAAAATATTAAATATTTTTTAAATGGACAAAAATTTTCATTTGTCAAATAACGGATATAAATTCATATACAACAATTATATCATACTTGAGCCAAACTATTAAAATTAAAGTTCATCAACGACTGTAAAGATAATTTATATAGTCAAATATTTGGGTAAATAAAACATTATACGAGACGTTCTATGCAAGAAAGATATTATTATTCTTTATTTATTTGCAAATGTTTCACATATTTATTTACAAATAATGTCCTTGCTCAGAATCTTTGAACTTGTGATTCTTCAACTCCTTTCAGCTCGGCCATTAGTCTGTTGTAGAGTTCTTCCCCACACTCTTTAGGACCGATGCTTTCAAATAATTTAATAAATGAGTATTCGTGATTTCTAACTTTGTTGCAAACGTAACAATCAGAACCACAAGTAGCTGTTTCTGTATAGTCCCTCTTAAATTTTATATTTTCTACATCCTCGACCAGTTCAGCCATTCTTTGAAGTTTTTCTTCAGCTTCTGGACTCCAGCTAGTTTTTGCAAATCTCAGCTCAAACATGACCATCAGCAAGTTTGTATACATTGTACCTATAGAGGATAGTGTTGTTACCTGGAGTGTGATAAAGTGTCTATGTAACCTGAAAACTGTATTGAAAAAAGTGGCGGGTAGATGGTAACAGATTTATATATAAAATGTTTTCAAAATCGAATGGTTATTGTATCTAAAAGATACTGTTTCATACAAAACAGTTCACTCTTAACAAGTGTTATATTATATGACTAACACATATGTTTACTATAGTACAAACAAATTTAATAAATTAATAATACTGATTTTTGAAGCTAAAAATACACATGTGAATGATAATGATTTACGTTAAATTTCAATACTCATAACACATATAAAAAGTCATGTGATATTTTTGTTATTTTTAGTATAATAAAAGTTAAAGAATATGAAACTAAATCAACTGCGATGATGCTATTAAAACGAATCTCAGTCATATTACAGTTGTATTATTTTTTGTCTTTAGTTAGCATACATTTTTATTTATTTTTCCCCAAAAAACTTGATATGATTTGTTTGTAACGTGGTTACTTTTAGTTGACAGCCATTGTAAAACTGTAGATTGTGAAGCCCAATAAATGAATTTGAATGTGAAGTGCAGTTGAACATTCAATACCTTCCCTTTCATCCAAATAATGAACTTTATACTTAAGGTAACACTAAAAAACCATATACTATACGAACAAAACTATACTTTGTCTAGCTATATAAATACAAATGTACATAACTAGACTTTAATTTCGTATAATACATTTAAGTATGTAGGATTAACATGTTGAACTTGGGTACAGGGCATTTATTGTATTTTACGATACCTATTTATGTTGTATTCATGTTATTTATGAATTTAATGTGGAATTGAAACTGTAATTTAGATAATAAATTATTTATCAAACACAGTGAATGAAACAGCATTGATATTAAGTAACACCCAAATAATAATATGGAATGCAAACTATAAATTACTTTCAAAGCTAATTCCCATAATAAGATAGTGCATGACACATAAAGTAACCATTTAATAACATTTAGTATGACTCTGATACTTCATTTCACTTTACAATTACCTCTGAACTGATCATTATAAACAGTAGAGTTTTTTTATATTATATTCTAAACAATAGCAAGTATCATTACAGTCTTTACAAAACAATTTAATAAACTACGCGTTTACAATTCAAAATTTAAATAATTGATGTATACCTCTAATAACCTATAAAAAATTAGTTTAAAATATTAGATTTCCTGTTTAACATTAAATATTCACAATACAAATTATAAATTATACAGTATACTTAGTAATACTGTATAAGCCCCGTTATATGTGTATGTGCACAGTTCGAATTCAATGAAGTTGCACTAAAAAGTCACCGTGAGCTACTCTATCTGTCTTTGTGATATTCTTTGATTAAAATAGTAAAAATTTAAGTCTAATACTTAATATAATTATGCATTATAAACATATCAGTAATAAATTATACTTAATTCTATTTATGTGATTCAACGAAAAAACTTTTCTCAATAAATGTTCTTTATCTATAAATTACTTATTCAAAACACATAACTTGTAAAGTACAAAAATTTAGTTGGAGGAGAATAAACAGTTGAACGGTTTAAACTATATTACTATTGTATTTATATTAAACTGTCATTTCTATTGTAACATATTTAAAACATATGTGTTATTTTCGTTGGCATGGAAAAATATATTTCAGAGAAAACAATGATGTGTAAAATTACAATTCTCATTTATTGAACGCAACAACAAACATTACATTTAACAATTGTGGTTTTGGTTACTTTATTTGTAATAAATTACTACAATAAGTGTGCTCTATTTGTCTTTGAACGGCGGTCTGGCTAGTTTAAAATATACATATGGTTTTATTTATACAAACGTTATATGAATTATTTTTAATGCCTCTTAATATCAATTCTAATAAGACAAAGTGAATGGGAATTAGCTTTGAAAGTAATTTATAGTTTGCATTCCATATTATTATTTGGGTGTTACTTAATATCAATGCTGTTTCATTCACTGTGTTTGATAAATAATTTATTATCTAAATTACAGTTTCAATTCCACATTAAATTCATAAATAACATGAATACAACATAAATAGGTATCGTAAAATACAATAAATGCCCTGTACCCAAGTTCAACATGTTAATCCTACATACTTAAATGTATTATACGAAATTAAAGTCTAGTTATGTACGTTTGTATTTATATAGCTAGACAAAGTATAGTTTTGTTCGTATAGTATATGGTTTTTTAGTGTTACCTTAAGTATAAAGTTCATTATTTGGATGAAAGGGAAGGTATTGAATGTTCAACTGCACTTCACATTCAAATTCATTTATTGGGCTTCACAATCTACAATTTTACAATGGCTGTCAACTAAAAGTAACCACGTTACAAACAAATCATATCAAGTTTTTTGGGGAAAAATAAATAAAAATGTATGCTAACTAAAGACAAAAAATAATACAACTGTAATATGACTGAGATTCGTTTTAATAGCATCATCGCAGTTGATTTAGTTTCATATTCTTTAACTTTTATTATACGAAAAATAACAAAAATATCACATGACTTTTTATATGTGTTATGAGTATTGAAATTTAACGTAAATCATTATCATTCACATGTGTATTTTTAGCTTCAAAAATCAGTATTATTAATTTATTAAATTTGTTTGTACTATAGTAAACATATGTGTTAGTCATATAATATAACACTTGTTAAGAGTGAACTGTTTTGTATGAAACAGTATCTTTTAGATACAATAACCATTCGATTTTGAAAACATTTTATATATAAATCTGTTACCATCTACCCGCCACTTTTTTCAATACAGTTTTCAGGTTACATAGACACTTTATCACACTCCAGGTAACAACACTATCCTCTATAGGTACAATGTATACAAACTTGCTGATGGTCATGTTTGAGCTGAGATTTGCAAAAACTAGCTGGAGTCCAGAAGCTGAAGAAAAACTTCAAAGAATGGCTGAACTGGTCGAGGATGTAGAAAATATAAAATTTAAGAGGGACTATACAGAAACAGCTACTTGTGGTTCTGATTGTTACGTTTGCAACAAAGTTAGAAATCACGAATACTCATTTATTAAATTATTTGAAAGCATCGGTCCTAAAGAGTGTGGGGAAGAACTCTACAACAGACTAATGGCCGAGCTGAAAGGAGTTGAAGAATCACAAGTTCAAAGATTCTGAGCAAGGACATTATTTGTAAATAAATATGTGAAACATTTGCAAATAAATAAAGAATAATAATATCTTTCTTGCATAGAACGTCTCGTATAATGTTTTATTTACCCAAATATTTGACTATATAAATTATCTTTACAGTCGTTGATGAACTTTAATTTTAATAGTTTGGCTCAAGTATGATATAATTGTTGTATATGAATTTATATCCGTTATTTGACAAATGAAAATTTTTGTCCATTTAAAAAATATTTAATATTTTCAAGGCTTGTATATTCTAGACTAAGTAGTTTTATTTTGTAATCTAAAAGAAGTCAAGCAATAAGGATTATACAAAAAAATTTACATAAGTGTATATCTCTAAATGGACTGACACCAGTTCTATGTAACGAAGTTGGTCATATCTGTTTTGTCATGTTTACCAAAATAAATTATTCACTTAAAATCAGTCATAAGCAAAAGACCATTTTATGAACTAGTAGCAGCATTGTTTTATCCGTTTGATTATCTTTACAAAATAGGAAAAACCTGCTTAAACATAGTGTCATTCATATTTAAATCGTTTCGCTAAGTTTTAATAGAGTAGTTGAATACGTATGAAGATCTCCTCTTTGAGAAATAAAAAAATGTTTCCTTCATTTAATGTCTAGTTATATTTACAGAACTCTAAGCTCTAATATGTAAAGCATTTTAGACTAACATTTTATTTGAAGCTCTTATGTATAACATCCTAATGGTGATATAAGAAGTGTATCATTTGTATAATACCTTCATTTTTATCCTAAACTAATTTAGTTGGCTATTTAAAAGAAATCGATTGATTCATACATTTTTGCGATGTTGATGACTTGTATTAATTCACATTTATGAGGTCATTGAGGTGGATTATTGTAACTCAGATATTTTAAAACTGTACTTGAACAGCAAGTACTATCCATATGATAGTTTCAATGGAAATAAATAAATTTTATATTATATGTATACAAGGTTTTAATTGTCATACTACATAGTTGGTGATGATCAGCCTTGTTTCGATAAACTGACTTTCCAAGAGAAGACACCTTTATACCGATATACCAAAGGATACAGCAGCGTATTGTCTAATCATTCATGATCCATTAGTCTAATATACACCATTGTCTGGTATCGTAAAAAAGATTATTTGAAATAAATATATGTATTTATAAAAAATGAAGTATTAAAATGATTGTCCTTTTATAATTGTTGTATATGAACGTTTTTGTCCATTCAAAATATGTAATATTTGATCAGATATACAGACTATTAAACAATAATATGTAAAGCACTATAAAGCAAGTTACAATCATACTCATAATGGTTATCTCAGAAGTGTATTATATTTACAAGGCTTGTATATTCTAGTCTAAGTCGTTTTAGTTTGTAATTTAAAAGAAGTCGATCATTAAGGATCACACACAAAAAAACATTTACATAAGTGTATATTTATAAATGGACTGACACCAGTTCAATGTAATTAAGTTGGTCGTATTTGTTTTGTAATATACATTTTCCCCTTAGTGTTGGCATGTGTATTTGTTTTATCATGTTTACCAAAAAATAAATTATAAACTTAAAATCAGTCATAAGCAAAAAGACCATTTTATGAACTAGTAGCATACTATGTAACATTCATTCACTATGTAGTTATTAGCGGAATTATAAATTATTGTTTTATCTGTTTAATTATCTTTTACAAAATAGGAAAAAACTAACTTTACACTGAGTGTCAAACGACTAATTATAGTATTTGTTTACTCAAATGTAAAAAATTCAGAATAGTTAACTATTAAAACATTGGTGTTTTAGTCATTTATTGGCAATGTTTATCATGCAGAAAATGTTCAGGAAAAAACTAAAATTTAATCACATAAAATTAGAATGAACGTAATTGAAAATCAATTTAACTAAAAAATACATATTTTATTAATTTAGTTACTCATATATGACCTTTTTGTCCGATTTACTTAGGTTTAAAAGTTAATATAATTGGTATATTTAGTTTAGACTTCTAGTTCGAGAGTGCTATCATATTGTCAGCTTAATTGTTAATCGATATTTCTTTTATTTTCATCAATGCAACAAGACTTGCATTTATTTGCATTATACTAATAAGAAATTAAACTAATTTTTTCGTTTATCCTTCCTTCGTTCTGCTCAGCCGACAGTAATACTCAGTTCTCTCCCCTGCACAACGTACGGACATTGAGAAAACTATAATGTTAATGGATTCATAAAATTGTTGTTTTATTTACCCAATTCATTGATAAGAAATACTATCTTTACAAAATATGAAAAACTTATACTTTTTAATTTAAAGTGTCATTTATATTTAGTCGTTTCTCTCGTGTTTATTATAATAGTTGAACATCTATGAAGATCCTTTATTTGAGAAATTAAACATTTGTATCCATTTAATATTTATCCAGATATACAGAACTGCAAGCTCTAATGTTTGCCATTTCTTTAGAAATCCGTAATGCGAATACTAATAAAAATATCATTATGAAAACACGAAATTAATTTACTTAGATAAGTTTAATTAATTTTGCTATCATTTTCATTACATCTTCATTTCTATATTTGTAAAACACAGGGTATACCAAATCAACCGTTTAAGTATATACTTATTTTGTCTACATATATTCTATATTCGGTTTAAACATAACATTCATTATAGTATTTACTCTCACGGCTTATTTTAAGAGAAAACAATATAAAGTATTATTCTTAGATATGAGAAGGCAACAAAAGATTCTAAGTTGAAAAGTATTCTAAGGTGAATATGAATGATTACATAAGTAGGATGAGTGTGAATAACTCATATAATCTCGTTACTAACGGAGTTTGACTGTATTATAACAAGTCTAGCAACCAGTAAAACTAGGTAACATACAGCTTTACGTTGGATAAAAAACACGTATTATTGCGCTGATTTTCAATTAATTGACAAGCCTGATACTTAGTTCTCTCCCTTGCACAACATACGGACACTGACAAAATTGAACTTGGATAGATTTTTCATATACAAGAAACGTTTCATCTTAAACATAGGGCATATGTATGCACTTAAGAATACAAGTGTAGAAGAACGATTTGCATATCTGAAATGAAATGTATCTATATTGTATTATTATTCCATTTATATATTGTTTTTTCCCCCGTTCAAATTGAGCCAATGAGTTTAGTTTTTATTTAATGAGTAAATCAGTAACAATGTATAACGTTTTATTGCGATAAACGTTTAATATAATATCTTATTTTTAAAAAATACCAAAATCTATAATAATGAAGTTATCTTGACCTTACTAAAATAAATTAATCGTGTTGAATCGGTCACAAATTTTTTAAAGTTATTTGAAAGTTCGGTTTTTTCAATACGCGTTTGTAATATTTATGTTGAAATTATAAGAAAAGACTCGTATTAATATAAATTATCAACATAATATACGACACTTAATACACTATACAGTTATAAATGGATTCATTGTTGTTTTATTTACTCAATTCGTTAATAAGAGAAAGTATTATTCAATTCATTATCTTTACAAAGTAGGAAAAAACATATTTTTAACTTAAAGTACCATTTATATTTAATCGTGGTATATTATAATAGTTTAGACATGTATGAAGATCCTTTCTAGGAGAAATTAAACATTTTTATCCATTTAATATTTACAGAACTTCAAGCTATAATGTGTTTAACATATTAGATTAAAAGTTTACTTAAGGCTCTTGTGCGTAAGATCCTAATGGATAACTGAAATGAAATGTATAGACAATTTTACATCTATAGCCTATTGTAATATATTAGAGAAAATAAACTGTTATTTTTCCATTCTATATTCATACACTCACGTAAAAAAAAAAAAAATTTCTCAACAGAAGACTTAAGTATGCAAATGATGAATAACGTTTTTTTAACAAGTCTGAAATGAAATGTGTATCAAATTTTATTTTGACACCCTTGTCATTAGTAGAATGTAACTTATTGAAGTCTTGTAGTAAATTTATAATAAATAACAGCAATTTACATCTGTAAAGTAATTATTTGTGATATTAGGTTAAAATAATGGTATAGTAAATAGAGGGACTTTATTTGATATCTTAAAGCGAATGCTACATATTGTAATATTACATAGAGTCTAAATATGGCTCGCAATTCAATATTATTCGATTGTTTTAACTAACGTGTGAGGGAATAATAATTGAACTACTTGACTCATAATTTAAATCATTACCAATATCAAATTTACTAACAAATTTCAGACACATCTATCCTTTAGCAGAAGACGCATCTGGTTTGAATATTAAATGATCATAACAAATTATTACTATATTAAATATAAATTATTATTTGAATAAATACTGTAAATACAGTATTATTGAACCATTTATGAAAGAAAAAATGTCACCATTTAGGTTACCAGAGCCAACTAGAAACTTTGGTTGTTGTTGAGGAAAATGCATGTACAGATGAAGTTGCCGCTCTTTGCAGATTTTTATTAAACTATATGAATTTTTATATCATCTGTCTTACTACCACATATAGAGTATATATTAAAAATAAACATTCTTATAAATATTTACCAATTGACTAAACTTTTGGTTGTTGATGAGATACATGCATGTACAGATGAAGTTGCCGCTCTTTGCAGATTTTTATTAAACTATATGAATTTTTATATCATCTGTCTTACTACCACATATAGAGTATATATTAAAAATAAACATTCTTATAAATATTTACCAATTGACTAAACTTTTGGTTGTTGATGAGATACATGCATGTACAGATGAAGTTGCCGCTCTTTGCAGATTTTTATTAAACTATATGAATTTTTATATCTGTCTCACTACCACATATATTAAAAAATAAACATTCTTACAAATATTTACCAATTGATTAAACTTTGGATGTTGTTGAGATACAGATGAAGTTGCCGCTCTTTGCAGATTTTTATTGAATATTACTTTAAAACTACCTGTGTAAGCTGTTTCAAAGATATTCTAACTGATTTGTATATAAAAATTAATTACATTTATTATAGTACAACGAAAATAATGATTTAGTATGAACAATGTACTTCATATAGTATAAATACATGCAATATTGAAATAAAATATGCAAACAGAAAAACCAGAATCCTTTTTAATCTGATTAAATTTACAGCCATAACAATTATTATATTATAACGTGACAAAGAATAAATATCGATGCACTTATTATAGTACACAGATTTATTATAATATACTACGAATGAAAGCATAAGTTGTCTACACTGACAACAAGAAAAAAATACTGGTATATAGTATTATGCAAATAATCGTGTGAGTTAGCAACACTGTGAAAAAACAGTTGGTACATTTGATATAATATAAAGAAAAACCGATTTTGTTTGAACAAATTTAATAATATATTAAATAAGAATTATTGGAAAAATACATTTTATATAGTATTAATACATCATATAAAATACAAAATATTACTATTATTATTCAAATTAATACTGAATACTGTGTAAAAAGAAAAATACACTAGTTAATTGAAGCACAACCTGTCCTTTTTCATAGAGTTTTCGAAAATATAAATATTAATTATTATATGAATATCGCATACTATATGTAGGTACTATTTAAATTCATAGAATAGTATTTTACCTTATGATTTTTAAATACTAAATTAAATATTTAATACATGAAAACTATACAACAACAAGAAGAAAAAACCCTCTGGTTCATATGTTAAACGGTCAGAACAAATTAATACTATATAAAATACAAAATATTACTATTATAATTCACATTAATACTGTATACCGTGTAACAAGAAAAAAATACACTTTAATTAAAGCATAACCTTTTTCATAGAGTTTTCAAAAATATAAATATTAATTATTATATGAATATCATCTACTAGATGTAGGTACTATAATGTAAATACTCTTTATAGGATTAAATCGGGGAAAAAATACGTTGACTGGTTAAGAACAATCCTTCAATTAATTTTATTTAAACATATTATACCTTGTTTAGCTCAGGTGAACGATTTTAGAAGTTTTAAAATAAATAAAGTATTAGGTTAGCAGAAGTGAAGAGGAACCGTAATTGTTGCCAAGAAAAGTCGCGGGCTGATAAAGAGCGCGCCGGCTGACACTAGGGTCAAGCGATATGATAGCGCGCCAACGCTCGACTTCAGAGATCTTGCCAAGTTCTGTTCTCCTAATACTTAACGAACATATTTTAACGTATTTATTAACGAGTTTGTATTTTTAATAATCGTATTCGTATTTATTATAGTTTAAACGTAAAAAAGGATTACGAATTTAAATTAAAATATTACTGTAACACCGAAAAAACGACGCGTTTGTATTTAATATAGAAATAATTTTTAATAATCGTATATGTATTTATTATAGTATAATGTAATAAATCGTGTGAGTTGGCAGCACTGAGATATTTTTCTGCAATTAATCGTGTGAGTTGGTAACACTGTGGAAAAAACAGTTAGTACATTTTAAGAAAAACAGATTTTTTTGTGCATCTTTCACATATGGCACCACATCAGCTGATACTAGCAGACGACAGGCGTAACGTCAGAAAAAAGAGCGCGAAAACGGTGTGACGTCACACCAAAACAACACTGACCTAGCCCAACTGACCTTCAAGGTCACCACGTGGCTGATAACAGTTGTAAACAATAGTAAACTTGACCTCAAGGTCAACACGTGGCTGATAACAGATTAGCGGTGACCTTTGACCCTGTGCTGGTAGCGGTCTGACGTGACGTCACACTGTGCTAGAAACCCCATTCTATACTACTTATTTGTACCCATTCGTCTTTACGTTTCAAGCAGATGGCCTACTGACTGGGCTAGCTATAGTATGTTTTATCATTATTATTTTTTGAAATAAACAAAAATTCTACAAACAGATCACAATAACCTAAAAAATTAAATATAAAACAGATTTACTATAACAAACAACCCGATAGTCGTTGATGGAAAATATTTTATTTTAAAGCTTTTCATAATCATTCAACTAAGCCTATAAAAAGTATGGTCTTAGTGCAAATGACCGTATGCTTTGGTAAAATGAAGTTTAATTATAAAGAGTTTCAGCTTTTGCTGAGACAAACGAGTCAGAAATAGTTTCTCTCTTTATATCCCACTCTTATGTAAAGAGGGCCCAAATGAAATATTTGTTTGGTATGTTGGACATGACATAACATTTATTAGTACTGTACTATTAAGTTTATGCAGAATCCTTAATAAGTTCTTGTAATTTTATTTTATTTATTACTTTTAAGTGTGTACAAAATCTATGCATCACCAAGTTATGCAAAACTTGTCGGCGAGGTCTTATAGTAAATAAGAAAGACAAAAACGTAGTACAAAAAATACGTACATATGTATTTTTTAATATTATTTATTAGTAATTATTTGGCGGTTTAGGGCAGGCATCTATTCAAACAAAATAAAAATACAGCTTATAATATGATATACGATAGAATACAATGACTGCGTAATGTGGCTAGAACAGAGACGCCAGTTGGAAGTTTGTAGATAGTTTTATCCTCTTTGCCAAAATATTCCTGTTCTCTACTCTATGCCCTATTCCCTCAACAACACTTATATGGGCAGTGGGTGAAGTATATTGTTGTACTGGAATCAAAAACAAAGTGATATAACCTTAGCGTATTTTCTTACTGTAATTTAACTTTTGAAAATACTATTTGAATTCTAAAACAGATATATGTTTAATTTGTAAAATTAATTGAACAGTGCAGTGTATTTGATGTGTTAATGTCATATTTATTGTTTGGTACATTGCCCGTTTCTGGGTCCATGTTTATCTAAGCTGGGTAAATAGTCCATTTCAGTGCACCTTTCCTTCCAAGAAAAATCCGTTGATATGATGAATTTACAAAAGAAACACAAGAAATAATCTAAATTAACCTGTATTTGTGAAGTTACATTACTCAAACACTATTGTAGTGTGATTTTGTTCTGTGTCAAATTGGTGTGATAGTGCAGTGATTATGTGAATAGCAGGAAATAATGTATATGTACAATTCATAGCATTGTTTCGATTATTATTAAAATTTTTTGAATTTTGAATATGTTGTGAATATTATTTTATTTACTATGAATTCTTGAACAGATTATTTCCATATATGTTAATTGTTGAATTTTGTTTAATGTGAATATTCTTGAAATTGTGTATCTGTTATTAATGTATAATTGTTTAATGTTTGTTACTGTCGTTTGTTCCATGTCATTTAAATTTTTAATTTAAAGTACTGTAAGGTTAGAATATGCGGAAAAATGTGTAAATATTCTCTCATTTGGGTACAGACTCAATAAAAAAGTTAGGAAAAGTAATTTTGAATAAGTACAAAAATACTTTTAAATGGAAGTAAAAACTATTAATTTTCTTTTTTATATGTCTCAATGATGTATTTTAAGCTATTTTATCGCGCTAGTTTAGTAAATGTTTGTACCAACTTCTTACACGGAAATTCTCTCTATCATCTCATGCCTTGGGGTATGTTCATTGGTTCTATGAAATCATTATTTGGACGTTTTTCCCAAATTAGGGTCCTTTTATTTACTGTCACAAATGTACATATTTCAAGTAAAAAGTTTTAAAACCACAAGTTAATTACTTAAATTAATAAATAATATTAAACATATTGTGTAATAACACTTACATTATATAACATTCATTGTAAATATTTATATGTTTTTAATAGACTCTATTTTCATACAAAATAATAAATTTTTACAAATTAACAGGGAATAACTAAAAACAATAATTTTAATTAACACATGCCAATCAAAGAAACAATTTATAAGACCTTTATGAATATTTTGAATAGTAAATTCTTTCGAATTAAATGATTTCATTGTTAAATTAATTTATTTATTATGATTACATTTCTATATTTTGGATTACTATTTTGGTGTACGCTCTCTTTTACTACCAATAAGAAACTAGAAAACATTACATTTAACTGTAAGGTAAGCCAGGTTTTATTAGTATTTAATAAAGTCAGATTGTTAACGATATTTAAAATAAATAATGTAATTTAAAATTATTCTCTTCATTAGCTAATTTTTAATAATTTATCGTTTTAAATCATGTGCATTCAATTTTACTCACAAACGTAATCAAACGCTTAACTCCGTAAAACGTAAAAGCCTTAGGTATTACAATAAGTACGTATTCTGCGTACTTTTCCGTGACTAATTGTCGAAAAGTACGGATTTGTATGTAAAAAGTACGGATTTGTATGTACAAAGTACGGATTTTTATGTACAAAGTACGGATTTATATGTACATAAGTACGGATTTTTATGTACAAAGTACGGATTTGTATGTACATAAGTACGGATTTGTATGTACATACGAGTAAGTACGGACTTGTATGTACAAAGTAGGGATTTGTATGTACAAAAGTATGGATTTGTATGTACAAAAGTACGGATTTGTATGTACAAAAATATGGATTTGTATGTACAAAAGTATGGATTTGTATGTACATAAGATTGGATTTGTATGTACAAAAGTCAACCGGGTTATTCATTGCAGTAATATTAAAATTAATTTAGTATTTATTTTATTTATGTATGATAAAACCTATTGAAAAATAAAAATTCTTGTTCAATTATATGGAAAAAGTGAACATTTCAACAACTAGCCTACATAGGCAAGTATTAACAAAAAGTATTATTAAAAGTAATTTTAAAAGTAAGTACTATTAAAAGTAGTATTTTAATGACTGAAATCATTAAAATTAACAAAATGGAGTGATTTTCATCATTCCAACAGACATTTCACAATGATTACACTATTACGGTTGGAAGTAACAGAAAAGAAGGGGCGAGTCAGTATAATCAGAGGCCAGTGTCCAGAAGTTACTTGTAATATGTCTTAATTACAATGTAATGTTATGTTTAAGACGTTTTAGAAACAACAGCCACCATCTCAGCATCCTTAAATCCTTAAGGAACAGAGTGAAGATGTGAAACAACTAATGCTTAGTATAATTTGTAGCTTAATCTAAAGCTTAATCAGCTTAGAAATAATTTGTAAAAAAGGTCTAAAACATTTATTTTAAGGCTTTAGCAAAAAATCTTAGCAAACCCACTTAGCAAGTATATGTTTGTATAATGTAGCAATTTAAAATTCCCCATCACCTGTTATTTAACACTTTTAACATTAATTTAAATTAAATATTTTAACTAAACACTACCAAACATGCGTGTTTGAACTTAGGTAATTCCTAAATACCAAATTTTGCTACTGACGTAACAATAGCTGAGATACTGTAAATACCGACCTGATGCAGTCGGTGCTCGAAGCTATGTTTTGTAATTATGTAATGGAGTGATGAGAAGCATGTTTTGTATTAAGTAAAATATGCTCGTCTAATTTTGCACTTAATATATTCACACTAATATAGCTGTAATATTGTATTTAATAAAGTGAGTGATATGGCGTAATTTTCTTTTCAAATGTATCTTCTTCAAAGTTAGCAAATTTACGAAACATATGATTTTTAACAATACAGTTAATTCTTATAATATAGTGATTTCTGGAAAATAAATATTTCTTGGTTGTATTCATCGGATTGACTAACAACGTGTATTTCTAAATCTAAATGGAACTAAAAAGAATAAAAAATATGAATGATTGATTTGAGTATAGAGTCTGTTTTTTTTATTATTTTTTTTATTTTTTTTTATACAAAATAGTTGAGCTAGTTTAATTTATGAAAATATTAATCGAATTTGATTTATTCTTTTTAAAACACTGTTTATAACAGTTTTATGGAATTTATCGACTTTATAGTTCACTTTTTAGACCTGTAAAATCTTTTAAATTGTTCATGTAACTGTTTTAATGAAGCGTGTTGGTCCATTATATTAAAAGACTTACATAAATCCAGATCTTTAATGACGAATTAATCCGTGCAATGTGTTTTAAGTAAACAATTGGATATGCTATAATGAAGTATTCTTTTGCATTTTGTATTGTGATGAACTTAAATATTCATTCTACAGAAAAGCTACTTGGTTACGATACATTCCTCCACGTAATAACAATTAAACGATCTTTAGTCATTTTGTATTGTGATGAACTCAAATATTGATTCTACAGAAAAGCTACTTGGTTACGATACATTCCTACACGTAATAACAATTAAACGATCTTTAGTCATTTTGTATTGTGATGAACTCAAATATTGATTCTACAGAAAAGCTACTTGGTTACGATACATTCCTGCACGTAATAACAATTAAACGATCTTTAGTCATTTTGTATTTTGATGAACTCAAATATTGATTCTATAGAAAAGCTACTTGGTTACGATACATTCCTGCACGTAATAACAATTAAACGATCTTTAGTCATTTTATATGTGATGAACTCAAATATTCATCTAACAGAAAAATTATTTGGTTATGATACATTCCTGCACAATCTTATGTCATTTTATATTGTGATGAACTCAACTTTTCAATTAACAGAAAACTATTTTTCTACGATACATTCCTGCACGTAATAAAAATGATACGGTTAATTGGTCGGTACCGTAGTTGGTTCAATCCCAGCTTCATGTGCTAAAGGTTCTCAGTTCGATCCCAATCAGAGTCAATAAATTTTGAGAAGGATCAGCTGATAACCACCGGCTGTTCATTTGTCATTGGGCTATTAATTAATGACACTTTCTAAGGAATAGTCGGCCTTAGTTTGTAACAATGACTACATTCGCTCATCTACACTCATCACACTCATTCGAAATCCATATTCGCCCATATCTTGACGATCGGCGTCTTAGGAATAAATAAAAATAAATAAAAAATAAAAATACGATCTTTAGCCATTTTATATTGTGATGATCTCAAATATTCATTTAACAGAAAAACTATTTGTTTACGATACATATCTTGCACGTAATAAAAATTATACAATCTTTAGTCATTATATAGTGTGATGCTACAGAAAACCTATTTGATTACGATCCAATCTCAGCACCTAAAATAAAAATATACAATTAAGGTGGCCTTCTAAGACTCATAATTATAAGACTTGTTTTTTTTAACCGTTATAGTAACGGATGTGGTGTAGAACACAAAAATAGAAAAAAAGTTTTATAATTTGGAATTGTACGTTTCTATTAAATGATTAATTTAAAACTTTTGGAACAAGAACTATAGTTACTTTTTATTTATTAATTATAAATAGTAAACGGAAATGTATACTAAAATTCAAATAATTGTCTTCATCCAGTAGGATAGTTTATATAATGTATTGCTTTTAACAATAACCCATTTTAAATTACATCGTTTTTGAGTTCAAGCATGATTAAAGTGAGCACATTTTAATTAGGTTAAAGACTAATTTGAACAATCAAGTTTCCTTGACGAACTATTCAGATTACCTTCATTAAGTTTGTAAAGCTTTCGTAAGTTTACGAAGGAAGAGACGCTGTTAATTGGAGATTCCTTAGATCACTGCAGAGGAAGAACAAGAACAGTTCGGTCCGTTTAAAATTGTGAGTTTCCATTTTGTATAGTGATCAGGCTGAATATTGGAATTGCTGTGTGCGTAAAACTGGTTTTTATAATGATTTTAAATTTAAAATTAGAAATAAAGCGGACATTTATAAAAAACGTAAATTATTGAAAAATATAAACGTTTCTTAAAAATCATTGTTTCTCTTTATGCTCGAGCATCCTATACATATTATTTCATTAATAGACTATTTTATGTTTGAATAAGTTAAACAAGGAAAACAACAAATTAATAAATTTTGATTATTACAGATATTGGTTGGTAGGCCTGGTCCTACACTGTTGACACTGGGTCCCACGTTCTGCTGCTGATTTATTGTTTTTTAATGGTTTTCATTATAATCTGCCACATAGGGCAACATTTTAGTAACTTGTACAAGTGCGTGTTTTAATTCCCGCAGTGAAATATGTTAACGTCATTTGCTGTGGAAGCTTGTGAGTAATTGTGTGGTCTAACCTAACATTGTCACTAACAAGAAATGAACTCATATTGTCCACCTGTGCTGGCCCGCACTGGCTGTCGTCGCTCACATTGTTGACTGATCAACAGCTCTCTTATCTACCAAGATAGTCTCCAGTGGCTCAACTGATTGGGGCGCCAACTCTTTTATCACGATAACTGTGGTTCGAGACTGACTTCAACCATTTATACTTTTTGCTTCAAGAATAATTAATATTATTAGTATTTTTAATACAATTGTATATACTTATTTTAATCTTAGTTTCGTTTTTTAAATTATGTTTACTCTTCAAGAATGTTTTATGTTAGGGTAACCTAGTTATATTATGTATGTAAATTGAGACCCATCCCCCCACCAAAGCTGGTAAGCGTGCCAACCGGGGGATGGCTCAAAACAAGTCGAGCGATGGGATCACGGGTGGCAGTTGGAGGGTCAAAATAACACTCGGCAGCTGAGCAAAACTAGTTTATTACCAAAAAATCAAAATAATTAACTAATCAAACTTGGCAGAAGGCCACAACAAAAGGAGGCAGAAGGCCGCAATATAAATTCCACTTAAATAAATAACAAGATAACTAACATCAACAAATTAACACACAATAATAACAAACGCTATAAATACCACAAACTCTACAAATACCAAAATTTAACAATTAATCAACTGTATGGCCTATCTGCAGTTTAGCCTGAGACACCCCAAAACGTAAGAAAATATTAAGCCCCAAATAAAAGTGAAAATTTAGAAAACTTTTGGATCACAACATTTAAACCGGCAATTTAGCCCCCACATCCCTTGATTCCACCGGGCCAGGGAGTAAGCCGGAATCCCTGGGCAGCTCCGAATTAAAAGTTAAGCAAAAGAACAATAATCCCCTTTTGGTGAAAGTTTAAAAATTAAATAATTTAAAAGAAAATATAACACGGTACCGTTCGAGTAAAATTCACTTCAAAACCCCCCCCTAATACACTTAACAAAAAAATAAATAACAATAACTAGGCCTAAGCATATAAATCAATAATAACAGGATTTAACAATGGGGACCTAACAAATATAAAAATCTAAACAAATGTAACAAGAAAATAAACTAATTAAAAATAAATAACAATAAATATTAACAGCGAACGTTCTTTGTGTAATTTAAAGTTTTTCTTTCTTTAATAAATAAATATGTCCCCAATGGCTGTGTTGCATTAATCACTGTTCAGTCTTAGACCTAGGCCACATAAATATATCCATAAACATTTTTTTTCTTCTTTCTATGCACTTGTTTTTTTTTCTTTTTTTTTCTTTTAAACGATGCCCCAACAAAACCCCCCCAGCTCAGCCGCCGGGAAAATAAGATGGAAAGCACTGACCTGAGGACAGAAGACTCATACCCAAAGATGTAGGTGGGGCAGCAGGGTCACCAATGGCCTCTATACATGGTCCTCAGGCCAGGCTGGCAGTGCGGATGGTAGAACTTTGCCCGGACGACCGGCTGAGGGAAAATGTCCCACTCGAGGACCCTGGACTGTAAGGCACAACACACAGCACATCAAATACAGTCCAGCCATCACAACAAAATATTACACATAACAACTAAAAATATAAGGGTGCCTGATTTAACAAAACTTAACATGAAGAGACAAACTTATACATGATTGGAGGGAGAGATTAACTTTAGGCTATGAAAAATTATGTTGGAAAACAGATTCAAGACAAACTACAAATTAACAAACTATAAAAGAATTAATTACGTATATGGAACTAAAAATGACAAACTGAGAACTAGGCTATTGAAACATGAGCAATCTGTCATAACATGAAAATCAAACTAAAGATAGGCTAGGTTATTGTCCATGAACAAAAAGATGGTAAATCGGTAACTGCAACTTAAAAAGGCTCAACAAAACATTATACAGAACTACTATTAAATATGAAACCAGAGATAATAAAGCAATTAAAGTCAAAAAGGTAACAATGAGCACATGGCTCGAACCTAGGTTAAAACATCTAGACAAAGAATATAAATTTAACAAAACCCTGAAAACACAAGTAAGAACGATTAATATTATTTAAACAAAAGTATTTTCACCAAAAGGGTGATTAGATATTAAAACTTACAAAATGAACACTTACGTTTTAGTTTGTCTAGCCAAACATGGTAAGGAGGTTCGGCCGAGTAGAACTCTTCTAGAACAATCTAGACTGAACAGACAGGCCAACCTGACCGAAACTGCTGGAACACGGAACGAAACGGAACTGGGCCAACGGCTACCAAAGTACGCGGAACGCAGAGCGTGAGCGATCTCAGGCCGCCTGGCAGACAACAAAAAAAAAACCGAAATGTACCGGTCAAAGACCCGGTACAAAATATTACAAGCCCTCGTCTATCACATTGTCTCTATTTTCTACAGTGACCATGCTGTATATTTCATACTAATTCTTTTTAATTGACTGAGCCTGATTCATGTTAAGCAGTTAGATATAATTCTTAATTTATTGTAGACATTTTAGGCAATCAAAAATTTGAATGTGACTCAAAACCTGGGCAAATTTTGTTAATTTTGTAAACCTTGTCAATATTTATTAGTTAGATTTTTGCTCACACTATCATTGTAAATTTAAATATATATTATTCTATAAATACTTAAAATGACATTAAAAATTGAACAGACCAACAGAGGTAAACCATGTCTTCTAATTGACAAATACAAATATCGAGAGGCATACGTGTCAAGGAGTGGAGAAGTGACCTGGAGGTGTTTGGCAAAATCCTGTGGGGCGGCTGTGAAGACCAATCTAGCGAAAACCGAAGTCATAAGCACTGAAAACCAACACACCGGACCTCATCCAGTCACAAACCGCACCATCTCATTGACAGCGTCACCCTCTGCGTCCGCCTCGCCGGGCTCACCAGTGTGTCTACCCCTCTCTCCATTGGTCTCCCAGACTATCAACTTCAAGAATACAAGGGATGCCTGGACTGAAACTGATCCTCTGTCACTGTGTTCCAAGGATGATCTAATCAGCAAAATTAATGAGCAAAAAAATACCCTATCCGCACTTGTTGATAAGATTCAAGAATTGACTTGTGAACTGGAACACACAAAAAGAGAACTCACTGATTGCAGGTTGGCCCTGACCCTTAAAGACAATACTTACTCTGCCACTGATGGCTCTTCAGTCACTAACGTATCTCCTGACGTTAGCGTTGTTACTGATAATCAGTCTGATTCTATATTCGTTTCTGTTGCTGGTGGAAGACTGTTGACTGACGAGGAAGTTTGGAATGGGATGAGCTGTCTGAGAACTGATAAGGTTCAGGTGTTGACTCCTGCCGAGTGTCTCAACATCAGATTCTCTCCCGAGTCATCGGACGTTGCCAATTTAAATATTGGGAATACTGCCACAACTAAAGTCATTCTTGCTCCTATAAGTAATGCTGGGCTGGACATTGAGACACAGCTGAACACAGAGGGTACACATTGGAGTCTGGTTGCTGTTGATGTTGTTGGTCGGAAGTATTGGCATTTGGACTCTCTACCAGGACTTAACTATCAACCTGCTTTGGAGTTTAAAAAAAAAATAAACAAAGTTCTTAAACTTGGTAGGCTAGTATTTAGACAAAAACAGTGCAATAGACAGACAGACAGCTACAGCTGTGGAATGGAGGTAATCAAGAATGCCAAATCCCAAGCAGATTATTTTAGTTTTGATTTACCTGAGTCTGTAGCTAGGAGCAGCATTTTACCTAACTCTATTATTGAAAGTGATAAGTTTGTTAATAAAATTAATGTTCAGAACATTAATCAGACTGAGGATAAAAGTAATATATTTATTTTTGGTGACAGCCATGTAAGGGATATGGCAGCAATGCTACAATCTCACTTGCCTAAATATAGGGTAGTTGGTCATTGTTATCCTGGAGCCTCTATGGAATGTGTAATCAATCATTTACATTTATGCAAAGGTCAATTACATAAGAATGACTTTGTTATCCTAATGGGGGGGACTAACAATACGAGTGTTGACCACTTTTCTCGAGTGAACGCTAAACTACTTGATTTAATAAAACTATTACCATGTAAAATTATTCTCACAGAGATTCCTCTTCTTGTTGGCGGTGGTAATATTAAAGAATATGAGATTAACCAAGGTAACACCATGCTGTTTAATTTGGCAATGCAGACAGACACACCATTTATCCTTGTAAACCACTGTCTTCAGACCGGCCACTACTTGAGAAGTGGTCAGCACTTGAATGTAAAAGGTAAACAATTGGTGTGTTCTAAGTTGAGTGGGTGGTTGTTTTGTGTGTTGCCGAATGGACTGGGCCCTGGTGTAGATCCGAAGACTTTTTTATAGAATCCGACATACCTGATCCTAATTGTAATACCTCTGAGATCACCGTCTTTCATCAAAATATTCAATCTGTTGCAACTAAAATATGTCCTTTAGAAGCTCTTCTGCACTCTCACAATGTGAATATAGCTTGTATTACCGAGCACTGGCTCACAACTGACAACCGGACTGCTTTTCAGGTTGAAGGTTACAGTGTAAATAGTATATTCTGCAGGACTCAATCGTCAAGGGGAGGTGTTTGTATTTTAGTCAGGAATGATTTCCCCTACTTGGTCACTGATCTTCAATCTATCTCCCACCTTAACAACGAGTTGCACTTTGAGTCTGCTGCAGTCTCTGTTGCTGCCCTAAATTTAATTGTTCTGGCTGTGTACAGATCTCCTGCTGGGGATGTTAAAGTTTTTTTGGAAAATCTTGAGGAGACATTAAACATTCTTGCTAAAAAGAAAATGAGAGTGGTAGTCTGTGGTGATTTTAATATACATTTTTGGGATTTCTTTGAGCCAAGTTTTCTCCATCTCCAAGACATCTTGAATAGTTTTTCATTGGATATAAAAATCAAAGATGTGACCAGACCAAATGCATCGGGTGGATCATGCATTGATAATATAATCACTGATATTGACCCAGATGATATATCGACAAATGTAGTCATGTCTTGTATATCAGATCATTACGCACAGATTGCCACCATTGTCAACTACGATGATAAACCAAGACCACCCATAATTATGAACTACAGAAGATACTTTTCTCAAACCAATGTCGATAAATTATACTCTCTTCTTGAAGAGCACCAGTGGGACGCCGTTTTTTACAGTGACAATGTTGATAGACAGTTTTCTATATTCATGGATATCATAGTGTCAAATTTTAACTTATCATTTCCACTTGTGAAAACCAGATGCAAAACGAAGTCTAAGCCCAAATGGTTTACACGTGATTTACTAAAAGTTAAAGAGAATGTTAAAGATCTATATATGATTCAGCGGGACTTTCCTACTGAACTCAATCGAGTTACATACAAAAAGAAACTAAAAGAGTATCACGATTTAATAGCCAATGAAAAATGCTCATACGCAGAATCATACATTCAAAGTAGTAATAATATCGGAAGAGCTACCTGGAAAATTGTAGCTGACTACTCCGGTAGAGGCGGCAAAGCAAGTAGCATAATACAGGAAGTAAATCACAACGGTAATGCTGTGCAGAATCCTGATAAAATTGCAGAATTGTTTAACAATCACTTCAGTTCTACTAATCAACATCCAAACTGGTCTGCGCCTGCTGTTTCCTCCTCCAATAATATTTCAGTGCAGACCCATTACAGCTTCTTCATCTCTCCAGCTTCCTGTTCTGAGGTTCATAATGCTATATTGTCTTTGAAACCCAGTACATCTACAGACATTCATGACATATCTCCCAAAATTCTTAGAGCGGTGGCTGTTCCTCTTACCACTCCATTGACTATTCTTTTTAATAACTCCATTTCACAAGGTATATTCCCCTCATATATGAAACTGGCCAAAATTATTCCAATATTTAAGAAAGGCTCTAGATCATCTCTCAGTGACTATAGACCTGTCTCCATTCTCCCAACTGTAAGTAAGGTTTTTGAACGCCTCATCTGTACCAGGTTAACTGAATTTTTAAGTAAATATAATCTTCTGAGTCCTACTCAATTTGGATTTGTTAAAGGAAAGTCTACTTCTGACGCCATCAATGAATTTCTTCAGAAAGTTATTACAGCCATCGACAATAACCAGTCTACTGCAGGAATTTTCTGTGATCTTAGTCGAGCTTTCGACACTGTAAATCATGAGAGACTTCTCTACAAGTTGGAGGCGTATGGTGTTAGAGGAACGTCCCTGAAGTGGTTCAGATCCTACCTTTCAGATCGCAGTCAGCGTGTCCAAATCACAAATAGCTATGATCGAGTTCTCTCAGCTTCCTTGCCAGTCGATTCAGGTGTCCCACAAGGCTCAATACTTGGGCCCATCCTGTTTTTGCTCTACGTCAATGACTTAAGTAGAAATATTGTGGGTCATGTAGTGCAATATGCCGACGACACTAGTGTGGAATTGCAAGCAAATTACCTGCCACTTCTGGATATCCAAATAACCACTACATTGAACTCTCTCAGTGAGTGGTTTTCACAAAACTATATGTCAATGAATAAAGAAAAAACACAAATTCTAAAATTTTCCTTACATGGAGACTATATTGACGACATTCATGGAGGTTCTGTTCGATTTTTGGGTATTTATGTCGATTCAAACTTAAAATGGGACACTCAGATTTCAAATGTATGCTCTAGGATGAGCTCTTGTTTGTTTTCACTTAGATATCTCTCTGGCTTCCTCAACACATCTTTTTTAAAGATCATATATTTTGGATACGTTGTTCCTGTTTTGTCATATGGAATCATGTTCTGGGGGACGGCCCCAGTAACATCATTTAATAGAGTTTTCAAGCTTCAAAAACGGGCAGTTAGGATTGTTTTCGGTCTGAGATTTAGAGACAGCTGTAGGCAGGTGTTCCGTGATCAGTCTATTTTAACCCTTCCATCCTTATTCATTTACACTTATGCTCTGTTTGTTTTTAAAAATCAATATCTTTTCCCTACCCATAGTCATCCCTACAATACAAGAAATAAAAATAATTTTATCATACCTCTTCATCATAAAGCCATATTTCAGAAATCATCTGCATATCTTGGCCCGGTCATATTTGGCGGCATCCCAGATAATATTAGAAAAAGTGATAGTGAGAGGGTTTTCAAAAACAGGTTAAAACAATATCTTTTAGACAAGGCTTATTATTCAATAGACGAGTTCTTAAGCAATCAATGATTTTCACTGATAGGTATGACTGTTATATTTAATGATGTTCTTATATATATCATTGTATTTTAAATCATTTTAGACCTTACAAAAACACTGATTGACTATGTTCCAAACATTGTTAAATGTCAATGAACAATAAACGATTTGATTTGATTTGATTTGATTTGATTTGATTGGTATTATTAGACTATTTAATTGAATATTTGATGTCTTTCCAGCTACGTTCTTTTAAAGTTATACGTTACTAATAATAACTGCTTAGTCCTTCAAATTGGCTTCCGTGAGATTTATCAAAGATAAAACCATCCGTTTTAATAAATTAATATTACTTAATTTAAACCATATATAAATACAGGTTCTCACAAAAAGGGAGTCCTAGCTCTAAATTTTTTAATTTTCAACACAGTTAAGACCAAAAATGAAGAATAAACTTGTTTTGGATTCCACTCATTTTAGTTTATGTCTCCTTTTTGTATTTTTTTCCAAAAACATTGATAACTCTAGAACGTTTCATTTGACTGGATTACAAATTTTGAAACTTATTTTAAATAAAACATAATAAATAGCAAAAACATGACCATTAGGGTGTGTTTAGCCATTTTAAAATCTGTGGCATTTTCATATCTATAAACTATTTTTTGTCTAAAATGTATTTGGAGTTACAAATGTTAAATCACTACCATTTCAAAATGGCAAATGATAACTAAATCCTTGTTTACAAATAGTAACTTAAAGAGGTGT